>ML781332.1:460937-498550 GCA_009831015.1 Picea engelmannii
AATTTGGATACTCTAGGAAGAAGTTATGATTGTTTTACCTGGAACACCTTCTTGAGACTAGTCAATAGGGCTAGTCAGATACCCTATCTTACACAGGGTGTATCTACAAATTTAAGATGACCCAAAAGCTGAAATTTTTACCAACGATACACTACTAATTTCTGTAAATTTCCTCTGAATTTCAGGGTCTGAAACGTTACAGAAATGTTTTTATAGCGAAAATTCTGCAATGCCTCATTTCAGGATGATTCCAGAACCCTATCTTGTACAGGCTTTATCTCCGAAAGTATAAGGCCTCAAGAGCTAAATTTGGAACCCAATGTACCTTTATCCGTATTACAAATACCCTCCAAGCCGTTCCTTTTGAAACATTGTAGAAAACAAGTTATAGCGAAAATTCCACGGTGTCTCAGATGTAGCAGCGAAACCCCAAGACCTTGAGCTCTGATACCATATGTTAAGAACCAAACATCAATATAGAATATAAAAACCTTAGGAAAAGTACTCAACGCCTTAAAAAAGAGATAATTTCATATAATAAGCCTCTTCGAGGGGGAAACCTCCTTTTACCCCACTTAAATGTTCAAGTACAAGATGATTCAAAATGAAAATGTCTCCTTGGTATATATAGGAGACTAAGAGGTATAATTACAACTAATGGCCTAAAGCCGACATAAATAAAATAACATTAATAATCTAAATTACAACTAATGGCCTAAAGCCGACATAAATAAAATAACATTACTAATCTAATATGCCCCAATTAATGGGTAATGAGCCAATATTAGGGCTTAACATTCCCATAACCTTATGCCCAAAATAGTTATGGAAGAATTGGGACTGGAGGTGACAAAAACTTATCATGATTTATATTCTTTCGATTCGAGAAGAGTGCAGTGTCTAGGAGTCATCAAAGACCTGGCGATTTCTTTGTTTTAGTTGCCCATGAAGAGCGTGGTCATGGATATCGTGGTCACTGACGTTCCCCCCAAATTTGGCATGTTGTTGTCTAGATCTTGGATTAAAAATCTTGGGGGAACATTACAGATGGATCTCACGTATGCCACCATCCCATTCTTTGGAGGGGAACAAAGGAGGTTATATAGAGAAGCTTAGTTGGCCTACATTGTTAGTGATGAAGCAAATCCCACCAATCACCCCATATTTTCACTTGACACCGATGCTCCCGAAGACCCTTTCCAAGTCAGAAAGCAACCCAGTCTTGATCATCCAATTCCCCCTCCAACCCCTTCCATGTGGAAGATGTTTTTCGATGGAGCTTCTTCTAGCGAAGGCGCTAGTGCTGGGGTGGTTTTCATATCACCTTGTCAAGAGGCCATAGCCCTGTCATACAAGATATAATTTGAAACCACCAACAATGTGGCGGAGTATGAAGCTCTTGTTCTGGGTATGAGGGCCGCAAAGGAAATGGGGATTAAAGAAATAACAATATTTGGAGACGCTGAGTTGATTATCGAGCAAGTCAGAAATGCTTATTGTGCTAGTATCCCAGGCTCAGGAATTACAGAAATGAAGTATGGGACTTGATTGATAGTTTCTTCTTGGCCTTTAACATTTCTTTTGTTCTGAGAGGGGAGAATACTTCAGCCGATTCTTTAGCTGTCTCAACTAATTTGCTCAAAATTCCTATGTCATCGATGGTCAAATATGATGTTGAAATGAGATATAGGCCCGATGTACCAGACAATATCAAGTATTGGAAGGTATTCGAAGACGATCTAGAGATTGAAAAATTTCTCCAATCTGTTGATGAATTTTCTGCATTGCACATTGATTAGGATCCTGTTGACGGGCGAAATTGACCGTCCGTCAACTGGGAGAGTGGAACTGGTCCGGGGTTGTCTAAATAACCCAATCCGTTTGGGATGAACCAACCTGATGGGTTTAGCGGCTCCGTTAGCCGATCTAAGTCCTAAGAAAACAAAAGAAAACAACTCTAAATTAACTAATCTAACTAAAACTAACTATTAAAACAAACTAATAAAAACTAAACTAAACTATTAATATATATACAACTTACTATCTAATACTACACAACTATAACTTTATAAAATCAAATGATCGCTTATTAACAGAGTCAATTTAATTACAAATATACAATGTTTACAAATTACAGATTTGAATGAAAACCTGAAAAACTCATTTGTAATCTGTCTTAAGACAACGAGACTATTGTTTTTTATTTTATAATTTTTTGAAAGGAAAAATAAAAACTATCTAAACTAAACAACTAAAATACTAACTCTAACTACAAATCTAAACTACACATATATCTAATTAAACTACTTGAATTATACTAACAAATTAATTATCAAATAAACAACAAACTGACCTGAAGTAACGCTTCAGGTTTGCCCTATGTATGCCATGATTATCTTAGCTAATCAGAGGGAAGAAACCTGCACCGGATTCTCCAAGAGCTTCTCGTAAACTAGAAGCAGTTGTGCTCTTCAAATATAATTACAGGACAAACAAGACATAAAAATTTACAGCAACCTTATGATTTATAAATATTCACAGTTAGATAAATATGTATGCAAAGATCTATACAAAATGATTCAATTAACGAAGAAGAAAAATCTGTGATTCATTAACTGAAACAAAGTAATTGTTGTACTTTTAAATATTGAAAGAGATCAGATATGGATAGCACATTAATCAAATCATATCATTCTGCAATAGATTATGATAGCTAAAGTAGTCTATAATCAACTGCCAACTGATATGCAAAAACTTGAAACAAAAGATTGATATATTGAAAGCGAAATCTGTTACAAGACATCAACTTTCGTCTCAGTCTAAATCATAAATCCATAGTTTGGTTCTCCCACAGTGAGGATGATGATGAGTTTATTACAAAATGAAAAGTATTTAAAGACCTTCCACAGGGTAAAACATCCCTGTGGAAGTTATCAAAACTGTTTACACAAATCTGAGAAAATATCCCAAGTTTGACTAAAAATAAAAACTATATCACACAAATATCTCCTAGACTGCCACAACATGCCCAATTGATTATTGCAATTCGAATGTACCTGAAAGACGACAAATATAGGCAAGTTAAAAGGATATTTTATTAATAAAATTGATAAAAATCTAATTCTAAAGACTAGCTACAGAATCTTACGATTCTGTAGCTGGTCTAAATTAAACATAGAATCGTATTAAAAATCAATTCGAATCTTAAAAAAAACTATTTAAAAATATTTGATTGGTAAAAGCATCGATCAAATCGACACTTGCTAAATCGTATTCAACCAAATGAGAACAGAGATGGATACACTCTGTTTAATTCGTTATCACCAATTCGGGTATACAAAATTGTATTAGATAACTTACCAACAATAAAATCGTTTTCATAAACCAATTGAAATCGACACAGTTAAAAAAATCATATGCAATCGTTTATGCTGCCTCATCCATCAATAGGAAACACGATCGAATCCATACGAAAACAGCAAGATCGTTTTCAGATTGATATCACTATATTAACATAAACAAACGAACCAGGCTATTATCAAATCAAATCAAAACTGGTGTGTAAATTATCACAAACGAAATCATAATGGAATTAATCGGTTGATAACAGGATCTGTGTGACTCGTCCAAAGTTTACTATTGCAAATTGAGGGCAGACAGGATCGATTGATATTCAACGCAATCATTACTCGAATTCATTTCAAAACCAACTATTAGCCGAATTTTCTCATACGAATTTAACAAAGATAAAATCAAAATCAAAAGAGCAACATCAAATCAATTTTCGATACGAATCCAACTCAAAACATGCAATCGTGCTAACTCAAAACATGCATCAACCAAACCAAAACGAATCGAAACAGTTTGTGTTTGTTACAGTCGTTATGAATCAACACAAATCCACGATTATAGTAAGTAGATCTTTAGCATAGGTCGAAGATAATTAAAATCCAATCGAGAATACTAATTCAATACAAAACAAAGTCGTTTTGAGTTATTAGGAGCAAATGAAGATAATTAAAATCGTACCAAATCAACTATCAAATATAATTGATTTACAAACAAGACAAAGCGAATCAAAATCAATAAATTGCTTGTACTAAACTGGGCACAACAAATCGCATAAACAAATCGTAACTATTTTTAATTTTAAAATGAATCTACCGTATAGGATTAAACTAGAACAGAATCATGAATATAACTAACCGAAATCAAAACTCCATTATACATTAATTCAAGCCACTCCTGAAACGGAATTTAAAATTGAAAATCATACCTGGACCAAATGAAAGGGCTTCGATTATAACAGTTTGGAATTGACGAAGGCTATAACCAATTCAACATTCCTAAATACGATCGAGCCAGTGGTCTTCTGCTTCTTTTCATTAGCTTGAATCTTGTCCCTTTATCTTGACAGTGCTGTAACTTGGTTTTGTAATGATTTGATTTTCGATTGTAATAAGGGAACGTCGGTATAGTGGCACTCAAGCCACACATTACATTGAACACATGCTGTTTTCTCGGGCTTCGAAACGACAGTCGAGGGTTTGTTCAGATCACCGAGGGTTTCATTAGGTAGCTTGATCCCTGGGTAGATAGGATTGTTCTTTAGGCAAGGGGGTAAATTAGAAAGAAAGTCATAGGGTGGCTCAGAGAAAAAACCATGGGAATAAGGGTACTCACTGGCTAGGAAGCGCTCGATATCAGAGTCTGAGTCTTCACTCAGGACTATGGGATTTTTATCAGCGTTTCGTTTAGGCTTATTCCGGGCAAGTCTCGATATCAATCGAGCATTCTTTTTACCTTTGTTGTTGACAGTAGGGTTACCCTTGACCCTCTTGCTCACAGGCTTTTTCACAGCCTCAACCTTGTCTGTTATAATGTCAGGTAGGTCGATATCAGGGATGACCGAGGGTTTAGGAGAGGGTAAAAGGGCATGAAAAGGCATGGGTGGCCCGACCTTGGTCTCACTGACCACAGGCTTACCGATTTGGACAGACTCTGAATCAACAAAACCATTTCTAGACAGAAAATCTTGCCAATTATCGCCATGGAGTTTTAAATGATGAACAACGATAAGTTTGATCAGGCCATGGTGGAACAAGCTACTATCAGCCTTCTCTCATTTAAACCTCTTTGACATCTTGTATAGACTACACTGGAAGTAAAATGGCATGTTCAATGGATAGCCCATAAAATTCATTAACAGTCGAAGGTGATAAAGAAAAACCAATCCATACCGACCGTCACAGGTCACAAATTGTTTGACCATTATCAAAAGATCATGCCACCTTGGTTTAAGCATGAAAATAGGCATACCTTTGTCACAGCATGTGACTTTTCGTGATACGAATAGTAATGGCCATGGCACCTCATCAACTTTAGAGTTTTTAAACCATCGTTGGCCCATGGCTGCTAACCCTGTGGCAGATCTAATGAACTGTTCACTCAGCTCAAGTTGAATGTCACCTACTTTGTCCCTACACTCATCAAAGGTAAGGGAGAATTTATGTGCAACAAACATATTGAAACCCTCGAACCTCTGTATAAACATGAGCCAACCATTATCTTGTAAATCCTTACGGGCGTTATCAAAGAGTAACAGAGCTTGACTAACATTTGGCTCAATTCGCACCACCGGTGCCATAGACAGGAGCACACAGTGAGCGATGTGAACGAGCCAGGGTTTGACTCACAGCATGCGCAGGGGCAGAACGCTCACAGGATTTCCCAAAACTAGTAGAGGTGAAACAAGGATAGGGGGGAAAACATTAATGACATATCATGCGAAGGTGGTGGAGCTATTTCTGCCCATGCAGAATAGTCATTACCATGGTACAACCGCCGACACTTTCAACTATTCAAATCACAATGCATATGTGTTACAACCATCCCACTTCAATCAATCAATCGAAACCTTTGGTAAGTGGATAAAACATTCATGAAAACAATAGTTATAGTTTCAAAACCAAAGCAATAAATCAAAATCACACCAAGGGTTTGGTTATATGAAACATGTGTTGTATGTAACATTTTATACAAAGGGTTTTGCCACAACACAAACGTGTTTTTATGAAATCAATGTGCGAAGTGAATCGATCAAACAAAATATAAATCCAAATCACCAATGTATCATAAACTTGATCAAAAGAATATCACCACAGTCTTGTAAACGAAGTCTCAAATAAGAATGTCAAAAGAATAATGATCTTGCAATCTTGTCAATTGTGTAACGATAAACAAATTCGAAAACACGATGAGCATATAAACAAGAGCGATCATAACAATCCAGTAATGATTTTAATGTGACTTCGTAAATCAAGTTTTCATGCTTTCAGTCATGAAAACAAGAACAAAGGTAAGTGTGCAAACGCATATAAAACAATAGTGTCATTTTATTGAAGAGATTGCGACAAAATCAGAGTTTACAAAACTCTGGTGTAGGCAACTTATAAGATAGTAGAAAAATGTGAATTGGCTGCCAACAATGGAAACACACTAGTAGAAGCAGTTATCTATGCCAAAAGAACAAATTCAGATTAGGATAACGAGAAAAATTCTAACTCAAAAATAACAACCAGAAAATCGTGTAAACATCATCATTAACCAAATATTCAAGCAATGTTTAAAGGATGAAATCTGATAACAGTCTCAAGACAAGCGAGTTGCGATATTAAAGATAAAATCTCCAATACTATTGAAAGAGCCACTGCTGCTAGCACGCGTCCATAGCCTCGACAGGGCTGCCATTTAACTCACTCTGACATTCGTATCCTGCCAAGAAGTTCTAGATCAGAATAAAGGACATTAAGAGGTTTCTTATTTGCAAATTTTCATATACCCGACATTGCTTCGCTGCCAGCGGGCCTGTTCAGTACCTCGGCGAAGTTGTCTTGGAGCCATGCATGCATTTACCCGCTGCCAGCAGACCTATTCAGCATCCCGACGGGTTTACAAGCACTTCCCACAGCTCTAATAATGATTTATTTTGTTTATTTTTCAAATATATATAGTTGAGCAGGGTGACGCTGAAGATTATGATATTTTAACATATTTTTTTCAGACTTCAGCATAATTTTTTAAAACTGTCCTTTAGTATGATCCAGAGATGTTTCATTTACAGAAGCAACTTCCTAAGGCAGGGAGACATCTTCTGAGTCATTCCCTTAAGGAATAGGGACAACGTAAAGAGAGAATGGATGATCCCAACAAGCTTACGTTAGAGATTGAAATCAGTTAACTTCTTTCAAACGACAAACTTTTGCCAATCACAGATGTAAATTTTAGAAATATACAATTGATGTTTATAAAATTTTCTTAGCAGTTATTTCAGTGAAGGAATTTTCTGTTTTCTTTGTCTGAATATCTCAGTATACAGGTATGTGTATTTCCAAAAACACAAGCTGATAAACTCAAAAGAGAAATCAAAAACAAAAAGTAAAAGAAAAAGCAAACAAAAGAAAAATATGTACATAATATACAAGGGTTGTTATCAAGCAAAGTATCTTTTTCAGGGCTTGGCCATTCACCGGATAAGTGTCAGGCTGCCCTTCAAGATTCTGCAACTGGAAAGAACTGGGACCCAACTTTTCAGCAATTAAAAATGGTCCAAGCCATAAGTTTTGAAATTTCATGTGCTCTCCCTTTCCCTCATGCGATTTGTCCCATTTCAAGACGAGGTCACCTACTTTGAAATTCCTATCGAAAGCAGAGTTAGAATCGAACCAGCTTTTAACCAATAATTGATGTTGATCTAACTTATGTTTATCTTGGGCTCTTACCTCTTCTAGCTTCATCAAAGCGTTAATTTAGTTTTCCAAAGGGGGACAATCTTCCTCTTGAACTTTCGACGACAACAATAGTGAAGGAAGAAGAATGTGAGGTGGCAGAATTGCTTCTCTGCCATAAACGAGAAAAAAGGGGGAGTTACCTACAACAACTTTTGGCGTTACCCTATCATCCCACAGCGCGTTTAACAGTGCATTGTGCCAATTTTTGTGATTTTCAACCACCGTTCTCTTGATGATTTTAATCAAGTTCTTATTTGTTGATTCTGCCAATCTGTTGCCCTGGGGGTAATAGCTTGAAAAATACTTTAGTTTGATTCATTTTTCTAAAGATAACTCCCTCATCTCAAGAGAGGAAAAGTAAGAAGCGTTATTGAATACTAAACAGTCAGGGATACCAAAACGAGTTATAATATTTGAATTTAGAAAGGCAATTACCTGACTAGTGTTTACAGTTCTTAATGCGGCAGCTTCAGACCACCGAGTAAAGTAATCTGTGGCTGTTATGATGAAATTATGTTGTTGTGAGGATGGGGGGTTGATTGGACCTATGATATCAAGGCCCCACTGTTGAAAAGGAGAGTCTACTGAAACGGGCTGCAAAGGAAAAGCTGGTTTTTGTACCCGTCCTGATGCTTTCTGACAAATGGTACATTTACGACATAAGGCATGGGTGTCTCTAAAAAGCGTGGGCCAGTAATAACCGGCTCTTAAAACCTTATGGGCAGTGGTGTCACCACCAAAATGACCACCAATGTTTCCCACATGCAACTCTAGCAAGACCTTTTCTACTTCGTCTTTTTCAAGACAGCGCATCAATACATCGTCAAAACTTTGACGAAACAATATACCATTAACCAAATGAAAGGAGGCAGATTTTAATCTCAACACTCTTCTTTTAGTGGGGTCCAAGTGGCGGGGGGCTGACCCATGTTCAAGACAAAATCTTATATCGACGTACCAAGGACTGGCAGAGTTTTGTGTGCAACATATTGCATTATGATCGTGTTGTTCTAGGTCTGACGTATCGCTTTCTTCTTGTTGTCCTGCTGCTGAATCAATGACTAACTTGCATATCCCTTGGCCTCTCACTATATGAGATGGGGTAATTTATAATTCATACTCCTATAAGGAGGTGACCCAGTTAGCCCTCTTTTCACCTAGTTCCTTCTGCACTAACAGGTTCCTCATGACTGGGTAGGGGAAAATGACTCTCGTCCTTGACTTCAAAAGATAGGATCAAAAATTCTTGACTGCTTTGAAAACAGTGTAGGCTTGCCTATCTACCACTGGGTAATTAAGTTCAACGCCTTTGAAATAAGAGCTCATAAAGGCGATGGGTACTTCGTTGTTTTCGACGTTCTTTTGAGTTAAGACAGCAGCATAGGAACGGTCATAAGCAAAAGTGTAGAGTGTAAAGTCTTGAGAAAAATCGGGGCTCATGAGAGATGGAGCGTCTATTATGGCCTTCTTTATTGCAGTAAAAGCTTGATTTTCTATGGGTCCCCAGTGATATTGGGTGTCTTTATTAATTAAATTTTGTAAAGGCCTGACCATTTCGGAGAAACCGGGGATGAATCTCCTCACGAAGTTAATCTGGCCTAAGAAAGACTGCATAGATTTTTTGGATGTAGGAGGGGGAATTTTCACGATGACTTGAGTCATTTCTGGGTCAATAATCATCCCTTCGCTTGACATGATAAATCCGAAGAGTTTACCCTGTTCTACTGCGAAAATGGATTTTTTAGGATTTAAGGAGATGTCGTATTTACGACATCGCTGTAGAATGACTCGTAAGTGAGCTAGATGATCGGTCTTGTTTTTAGAGAATACAGTAACATCATCTAAGTAAACTACAAGGGACTGATGGAAAGTGGCACCAGCATTAATCAATCCAAAGGGAATTTTTCGATAATCATAAGTGCCCCACGGGGTGCGAAAGGTAGTTGTAAGTTGGTCTGGTGGAGACATCAGAACTTGGTTGTACCCCGAGAAACCATCCAGTAAGGATAGCTTCTCAGAACCGGATACCTGTTGAAGGATCTGTTCCATGGGTGGGATAGGATAGTTTTCTTTATCAGACACTCTATTAAGGTTTCAAAAATCGACGCAGAGTCAGATTTCCCCACTTTTCTTCCGAACAGGGACAAGGTTAGAAACCCATTGAGTGTGCCTAACAGGAAAAAATATCTTAGCATTTAGGAGCTTATTCAATTCTTTTTGAACGATCGGTTCGAGCCTAGGGTGCATTTTTCTCAATTTTTGTTGGAAGGGTAAGGTTTGGGGCTTCATAGGAATGACATGTTGTATGACGTTAGGGTCGAAAGTTTTAAGGTCATCATACATCCATGCAAAGACATCTTTAAATTCTTTGAACAATTTAATAAATGCAACTTTTTCTCGTTCAGAACATCCTACCCCTAGATTAATGCACTGTGGATTGTCCTTAGTTCCTAAGTTTACTTTTTCATAAGATAATGAGGAACTATTGGTTTTACAGTTGACCGACTTTTTAAATTTATCTTGAAGATCGTAAAATTTCTCTAATCTAACTACAGATTTGGGGATCGAATTTACCATATCCGATGAAGATTCAGGAGTTCTCGGATCTGGTATTACCGTGAAATCGTGCAAATTGTCGTCGTGCATGCGTTCGTCTATCACCGCGCCCTGAAAGTTTTCTTCCATATGCAGAAAGTTAATAATTTGTTGATCGTCGTCAAAGACTCTCCAGTTCATGATGTTGTCGGGAACGGATGGCCGGAACAACAGTTCGACAGAGAATGCGTCTGGGGACAAGCCTTCTGCAGGAAAGAGTTTAGAAGCTACATTAGCTAATAGATCTTCTTCAGAGTTATTCAATCTAGGAATAGAATTTATATTGAAAGCAACAAACTTATTCATTAAGTTCCATACCTCGGATTGGTAGATTTTGAGATGCAGAGAAAGACAGTGGATAGAATCTCTTACCTGTCTAACCACTATTTCAGAGTCGCCAAAGATGGTCAAATTTTGAATGTTCATATCTAAAGATTTTCTAAGACCTTGCATTAAAGCCTCGTATTCTCAATTGTTATTAGTACATTCAAATTCCAACCTACATGCAATCAATGTTTTGTTACCTGTCGGATCGATAATAACGCAGCCTGCTCCAACTCCTTCTTTGGACTTTTACCCGTCAAAATAAAGAGACCAAATTTGATTTCCATCGGGTACATGAGACCATTGAGTGGAAGCTATTGTCTGCACATATGATACAATCTCGAACTGCTGTTATGGATTGGTGATAGCTGAAGCCTCGGCCATGAAATTGCCAAAAAAGGTATCCATCCCTTGTACTTCGGGCGAATCCGCAGAAGGTGTAAATGGATCTTTGGGATCGTTCAAATCTGTGACCATGAACTTAAGGTAGCGTTCATGATTTACCTTGATCTTTTTAGGCTTGCCGTTCTCTGGAAGCCATAGGTGAGACCAATCTGTTGCGAAATAACCGTGTAGCTGCTCTGACCAGTCCCTGCTTAAAAACAGACCATACACTTCTAGAATATCCACAACCTTGATGAACCTTGGGGTTAGATGATAATCTTATAAGCACATTCTTTAGTTCGCCTATAAATTTAACATTGGTCCGATCAAGTTGTATGATTTTTAAGGTGGAGGGTTCAAATTCAACATTAATCTTTTGGCAAACAGACCATGGCATCACATTGGATGACGCTCCTGAGTCTACCATACAATTGTGCATGTTTCTATTAAATATTTCAAATGTTAACAAAAATGGAGGAACATTTTTGCGAGTGCTAAGGGTGGTAGCTTGTGTCTTTTTACTCACAGTTTCTAAAGCTACTTTATCTGCATTATTTACATTATTTACATTACTTACGGGAAGGCTTCCTTTTTCTTGAGGATCAGGATTGTTTTTAGTGGAAGTCTTCTGAGGAACTTTGTTCTGTACAACCTTGTTACCATTAGAATTACCATTTTTTCCATTCTCTGAGATATTCTGTAACATTTTTTGTAGCAGAAATGGAAATTTCAATAACTCATAAACATAAATGTTAGCTCTCAACTTTTTAAGATCTTCAACTATGTCATAATCTAAGTTGGGGTTTACATGAAACTGTTTAGTCTTAGCTGGTTTAGATTGCTTTGGAGGTGAAGTTGTAGTGTTTTCGAAAGAAGGTTTGTTTGTTGTCTTACTCCTAGTATTATAGGGATGCATTGTCTCGAAGTTAGCTTGAAAGATGCTATCCGAGAAGTGTCCAAAAATATTCGGAGAAGACTCGTCTTCTTGAAATATCTCTTGTTCAACTATCTCCTCAGGAATCTCAGGAGGCATCAAGTTATCTTGGGCTTCTAGAATCGTTTGAAGGGCGCATTGCAGACTTTCTAGATTAAGGCCTTCGGTGGTTGGACTAGGTCGGTTGGTAGGAAAAGGATTTCGGAATGGAGGTTTGTAAGGACCTTTGCTCGAGGAAGCTTCTTCGGTCGTCTTTTTCAAGTCTATAACTTGATTTGACAGTTTTTGAACAACTTTATTTAAGTTTTCTAAATCCGAGCTTTCAGGTTGTGTTTTACTTTGAGTAGGTCTAGGGAGGATTTCGATCTTATTTTTGGAAGAAGGACTAGTCTCTGTTTCGTTGCTAGTAGAGTCTTTAAGACTAAGTATGTCTTTTTCAATCTGGCTGGCCTCCTTAAAGGCTTCTAACAACGTGGCTTTCTTAGATCGTTTAACCCAAATAGCTATACTTTGATGCAAAGATTTAGTGTAGTATGCTATTATAAGATTCGCGGTAGGCATGTGTTGGCGTCGGAAGTCACTCCTGGATTGCTTGCAGGAGAAGAGCCCGACACCCATCAGTTTTATGTCACGTTTTGTTTATAAAAGGGTTGATCAAATGGAAGAAAACTCACAACAATATCGTCTCAACTCTGAAACTAGGCCAGGCATGCATGGGCGAGTGAGGTCTTAGAGAAACTCCAAACAGTGAGTTGTAATAAGGGTGAGTAGGTGGAAGACTTGCATCAGAAGAGTGCGGGGGACTGTTCTAAACATTAGGTTTCTAACATACTGTGAGATAAGGCATCCAAAGGCAATATCTTCTTACACCCAAATGCAGGAAACCAGAGAAAACAGTAATGCAACAATAAATCATTTATCATAACATAATTGTGCTAATTCATATGAAGCATTCGATCATGAACTCTCTGGCATGAGATTAAACATAGATGGAAAAGGAAAATTGTTTGTCATAAAACAAGAAATCTCAAACACAGATGCATAACCATAGAACTAGAATGATCATTAAAACTTTATAGCCAGGAGCTTCTCTCTACCATCGATCCCTACAAAAATGGCGAAAATGCCTTCATATACTCAAAATAGCCACATCAACAAGATCGAGACGTTGCATTAAACACATTGCGTCTTCATGGATTATGACAATCTGCAGCTGCAATCTTTGCGTGATCGTGCAACTTCGGCGGATGCAATCAGACTCTCTGACAGTTCCTTGGGCAAATCGATGTGCCTTTAATTCATCGCTGGACTTTTCCCATTATGGCGGAGATGATGTCTAACCACCACAACCTACCTCAATAACTACTTCATTGGGATTGAGGATGGCCCGACCAACTCGACACCTCTGCGACGTGGAAGACCTTTCGCGCTGCCACCTGGATTAGATGAGCGATATGGTGCGTAGGCGTGGAGGCTAGTGTAAAAGATGCGGCACAAAAATGGAGTGATGGGGACAAAACCACAGGGGGTGAAGTAAGAAGCGATGAGGTGTGAGAGAGGCAGCAGGGGAAGACATGTGGTGGAAGACAATAAGTGGAGGGAGCAGGACACATGGCAGGTGGTGAGTGGACGATGAGATGGGGGGAAGGGGCCACATGAACCAGACAAAGGGGACGTAGACGGGTGTCGGAGGATGAGAAAGGGCTAGGGGGAGCGAGCCTCATCGCACGATCAGGAGGAGCACAGGTGGCAAGAGAGAGGATGGTCCACTAGCTGACATGACGGGAAAGGGACCACGCTGATTAAACGCAGAGAGGAGGGAGAGGTCTGGATCGCCTGCGCGCCGTTGATCCCGGTGCTTCAATCGCAGTCGTCGGAAAGAGGCACCCTGGATTCCGGACCCCCCCCCGCTTAAAGGTAGAAAGGCGGGGGGGGTCCGGAATCGCCTCGCGCGCCATTGATCCGGGCTCTTTGATCTCGACCGTTGAAGAGGTGCGCCCTAGATTCCGGACCCCCCCCCTTTCGCTTAAAGGTAGAAAGGCAGGGGGGCTCCGAAAGCCGATGTGCGCCGCTGATCCGGGCTTGCGAAATCCTGTCGTCCAGATTTTCTCGTCGCTTACCACAGACGCATTTGCATTCAGAACTTAGGACAATTGGGTTTTTACCCATTTCTTAGCATTTTACCCCCATAACCAGAAATATCGCTAACATTTGGTTCCATGGAGGATAGAGTCATCCCTGTGATGCTCTAAGAACACTTTTGCAGATTCAGTGCGTTGCTGTTGGGCTATGGAGTCATTTATTAAACTGAAAAAAAAAAAAAAGCAATATTTACAAAGTAAAAGAGCCGACTGTGGCTCACAATTTTTTTTTTTTCAAGAAATGCCCATTTACTGGGCCACTAAAAAATTCTTGGCCTTCCAGATCCTGCAACCTATAAGTGTTGTTTGAAAATACTTCAAGGATCTTGAAAGGCCCAAACCAGAGGGCATCAAACTTACTGTGCTTTCCCTTGTCCTGCCTGGGTGCATCCCATTTGAGCACCAGATCACCCTACTCGAATTCTTTCTTTTTTCTCTTCCTATCAAAAGCCTGCTTGATCTTCTGCTGATGATCATAGGCCTTGTTCATGACCTGTTCTCTTATATGCTGCACTTCCACCATCTGATGAATCCTTCTGACCATGTGGTCGGGTTCTCCTTCAAGGTCCTGGAGGAATTTCACCACAGATACGACGAGATGAGTAGGGAAAACGACCTCTGTTCCATAAACCAGTTGGAAAGGGGAGATGCCCAGGGACTTCTTGGTTGTCACCCAATCGACCCATAGAGCAAATTTGAGTTTCGAATCCCAGGCCCTTTTATTGTCTTCTAGTAATTTTTTGATGATCTTGATCAGACTTTTATTGGAAGACTCTGCCAGTCCATTTCCTTGAGGGTAATAGGGAGTAGAGTGAATAAGTGAAATACCATACTGTTCACAGAACTTGACCAAAGGCTCATACCTGAAGGGGGAGGCATTATCAGCGACAATTCTACTAGGGCAGCCAAATCTGGATATGATATCCTCTAGGAAGCTGATAATTACTTTGTGGGAAGTACTCCTGGTGGGGACAACTTCTATCCATTTGGTGAAGTAATCTGTCGTAGTCAGAATCCATCTATGCTGGCCACTAGAGGGAGGATGAATTTCTCCAATGAAGTCCAGTCCCCACTGCTGAAAGGGTGTTGTAACTACGACAGGCTTTAATGGCAGAGACTTGAGCTATTGCTTCTCTGAAAACTTCTGGCACTTGATGCAAGCTCTGATTTTTCTACAGACATCAGGGAATAAAGTGGGCCAGTAATACCCATCTCGGAGGATCTTATGGGCTATGGTCTTCCAGAAATGATGACCCCCACAAAGGCAACTGTGGAAATCACATGACCTGCTAGGCTTCCTGCGGGTCCATGCACCTTAAAACTACCCCTAGAGGGTCTTTCAAGTACAAGGCTTGGTCAATGAGGCAATATCTGACCACCTTAAGATTTAAATCTCTCACCTTGTTCTTTTCCATTCCATCAGGAGGCCTCAATTCTTGCAGAAAATACAAGATATCCTTGTAGCAAGCGCATGCTGCTAGTGATAAGGCATTATGGAAATGCGCATTGGATGACTTATCTTGCTCGTTGATGAAATTGATTCACAAGGCTCTGCGATTGGATTCATCCAACAACTTGGCTAAACCCTACCCCTTTATCAGGTTGGTGGGCTTGATCTCTAGATTGAAGTCTAGGATCTTGGCAATCCACTTACCTCTTCTTCCGTCTATGTCAGGCTGAATAAGAATGTCCTTCACAGAAGCCGAAGGGACATATGCAATGACCTTTGAATGCAAGACATAGACTCTGAAAGATTTGAGGGCTTTCACCAGGGCATAAGCCTGCTTCTCCATGATATCGTATCGGAGTTCCGCATCTCTCAATGCCTTGCTAAAGAAAGCAATAGGTTGCTCTCGCCCTTGATCATTTTTCTTCAATAAGACTGCTGCTAATGTATCACAAGAAGCAAAAGAAAAAATCAGGAAATATTTAGAATAATCAGGGCTGATTAGCACAGGTGCCTCAGTCAGCGCCTTCTTTATTTGGACAAAAGATTCCCTGGGTTCAGCAGTCCATTTCACTTCATTTCCCTTCCTGAGCATGGCTGTGATGTGTTTCACCAACTCAGCAAAATTTGAGACAAATCTCCTCAGAAAATTTATCTTCCCCAAAAAGGCCTGAACTTCCTTCTTAGATCTGGGAAGTGATAGGGTCTAAAGTGATTTTACCCTGCTAGGGTCAATCCTTACTCCCTCTGCTGACACTATATGGCCTAATAGATTCCCTTCATTCATAGCAAATAGAGATTTCTTGGGATTCAGGGAAAGGCCAAACATGCGACACTTTGAAAAAAACTCTTCTCAGGTGGCAGCAATGTTCTTTTTCAGACGCAGAGAAGACTGTTATGTCGTCTAGGTAGATCACCACAAACTTATCTTTCTCCCTGATGAAGGCTATGTTCATGGCCCACTGAAATGTTTCTCCTACATTCATCAGTCCGAAAGGCATTTTGGCATACATGAATGTGCCCCAAGGAGTGGTAAAGGTTGTCTTTTCCCTGTCCTCAGGCATGACCGATATCTGATTGTAACCAGAAAATCCATCAATCATGGATATTCTAGATGCACCAGTGACCTTCTGCAATATGTGTTCCATGTTGGGCAGAGGATACTTGTCTTTCCTTGAGCTCATGTTCAGGTTCCTGAAATCCACACAGAGTCTGATCTCTCCTCTTTTCTTTCTTACCGAGACCAAATTGGCCACCCAATCGGAATATCTCAAGGGGACAATGATTTGGGCATCCAATAGCTTCTTCACCTCTTTCTCCATGACAGGTAGCAACATGGGATTTATCTGCCTCAATTTCTACTTGAATGGCTTAGCCTCTTCTTTCAGTGGGATCTTGTGCTCAATGACTGAGGTGTCATACGTCTTGAGGTCTTCGTAGGTCCATGCAAACACATCAGCAAACTCCCTCAACAACTCAGTATATTCGGCCCTCTGCTCCTTGGAAAAACTCTTTGATAGCTTGACAAACCTGGGCTCCTCTGGTGTGCCTATGTTGCACTCAGCTGTGTCAGCATCATCACCTAAAACTCTGCCCTTTACTGCCACATCATTCCCATCAAACAAACTTTCTAATGGGATCAGTCCTTTCGGAATGTGATTGCTTGGTAGTTGAATAATATGGTGGTTAGCAATTTTATTCAAAAACTCCCCAGGGTGATGATCACCTTCCACTTCAAGATCCTCATCTATGTGCAATGCAGAAAAGTCATCAACGGATTGGAGGAATTTCTCAATTTCTAGGTCATCTTCAAATACCTTCCAATGTTTGGCATTATCTAGTACAGAGGGTCTATATCTTATTTCAACATCGGATTTGACCATAGACGGCAGAGGAACTTCGAGCAAGCTAGATGAGACAGCTAAAGAATCTGCTGAAGTATTTTCTTCCCTTGGAATGCAAGAAATGTTAAAAGCCATGAAGAAATTATCAACTAGGTCCCATACCTCATTTCTGTAATTCTTGAGCTGGGGATTTTTAGCACGATAGGCATTTCTGACCTGCTGGATAATCAACTCAGCATCTCCAAATATTGCTATCTCTTTAACTCCCATTTCCTTTGTAGCTCTTAATCCTAGAACAAGAGCTTCATATTCTGCCACGTTGATGGTGGTGTCAAATTCCAGCTTATATGACAGGGATATGGTCTCTTGAGTAGGTGACACAAAAAACACTCCAGCTCCAGCACCTTCCCTGGAAGAGGCTCCATCAAAGAACATTTTCCAGACGGGGGTGATGGAGGGAGGAACTTCGGGGGAAACAATGGGCTTCTCTCTGAGTTTCAGAGGAGGCTCGGGGGCATGGGTGAGCTATAGTAAACTGGAGCCTAAATCAGTGTCCAAGGCAAAGATGGGATGATTGGTGGGGTTGGTTTCATCACTGATTATGTAGGCCAATTGGGCTTCCCTGTATAGTCTTCTATGCTCTCCCCCAAACACTGGGATAGTAGCGTACGTCAGGTCCATTTGCAAGGTTCCCCCCAGTCTTTTTATCCAATATATTGACAATAGCATGCCAAACTTGGGGGGAACATCAGCTACCACAATATCCATGACCATACTCTTCATGGGCAGCTGAAACAAAGAAACTACCATGTCCTTGATGACTCCCAAACATTGCACCCTCCTGGAGTCGAAACAATAGAGGTCATGATAGGTTCGGGTGACTTCAATCCCTAGCTCTTCCATGATGGTTTTGGGTATGAGGTTGTGAGAAGCCCTTGAATCCATTAAGCAGTTGTGCAACACTTTATCATGTATGTTCAAGGATGTGTAGAAGGGAGGGGATGAATCATCTCTATCTTCTATCATGGGGCCTAGGACAACTGTTGGCTTTTCATCTTGGAGGTTTATGGAGTCTGTTGGAGGGCGTGAGGTTTCAGACTGCAACAGCTCAGAGAAGCGCTTTTTGAATTCCTCATGTTTGATTAGCTCAGTGAGGGGCACAGGGATTCTGATCTTTTGAATTTCATGCTCGAAATTAAATGAAGATGCAAGCTTTGGAATTTCTCTTATTTCAGGGACATGATTGTGGACAATGGGAGAGAGGGGTTGAGACTTTTTACCTCTGTGACTGTCTGCCACTTTATTAGCAGGCTTCTCTGCTCTAGTGGACTACTCAGGAATATCAGTTGCTGCTGTCCTTTTGTCGGACCTCAGGTTGTACCTGCCTTAACCACCGACAACCTTATCTCCCTTGCTTAATTCATTTAGCTGATTGTCCATGAGAGACTCATCATAGGTTGATTGGGTGAGATGAGGAAAAGGAGGAGTGTCCCCAAAGTAATGGATTTCAGGATCCAGCTCGTCTGCTTCTCTTTCTTCCTCGTCGGCCACCAAATTGTTCTGAAAAGGGACCTGAATTCTCTGGTCCTCTCTGTCTCTTCCTCTCTCTCTTTGCATATTCGGGGGAGTAAAATTATTTGGCCTTCTGAAACCTCCTTATACATTTGCTTCCTTTCCATCTTCAATATCTCCATCTCTTCAGATAAAAACTTCATCATCTTGGTCATTTCATCCACTTGAGTGTGGGGCAACGATGGGCCAGAAGCTGAGGCTTCGGATTTTCCCTTTCTTTTGTCTGCATCGACCTTGTTCCTCATCCTGTCAGCTGCTAATATGTTGGATTCCACTTCTATGGCCGCATATTTCATTTGAGCTAAGGAGGTGGCTCTTATTTCTCTCAATAAAAGACAGAAATCAAGGTCAAATGCACCAGCATAAGAAATTTGGGCAGAGGCTTCTGAGAGATTTATCTCTGTAGGAATCTTATTATACATCTTACTGAATCTTTTGGAGAAGTCAGAGACAGAATCTCCTTCCATTTTCTTCAGAGACCCAAACTCTGTCATGTAATACATGAAATCATTTCTATCTCCCCACTGCCTCAGGAAAACATTATCCAGGGCTTCAATTCCAGCAATAGATCCGGGGGCCATTCCTCTGAACCATTTCCTCACATCGCCATCCAGGATCTAGAAAAAGACTCTCATCCAGATATCTTCATTTTCAATGTTTAGGTTGTCTGCATAACTCTAAAAAGCAGCCAAGTGCTCTTCTGCAGTTATGTCCCCTTCTTCGGTAAACTTGGGCATGTATTTCAAGTAATCTCCAGCAGGGAGAGGATTCATAGGATGGGGTAGGATTAAAGGAGCATATATAGCAGTGACTATGGCATCCATTCTATTCAGAGGGAGATTAGCACCAACCATAGGAATATTAGGTGGAGGATAACTTGGGGGAGAAGGAGTTCGAGACGGGGCTATTGGGGATGAATCTTGAAGTGGAGTGGGAAACAAGAGAGGGTTCAAGGAGAAAGCTAGCGAACTCAAGTCAACAGGTGCTCATCTGTGTGCAGGAGTGGGGAAATCTTCTATAATCCCGGGTCTACTCCAAGGAACAACTTCAGAGGAGAGGGGAGTGATAAGAATTTCTCCCTCCAGTCCCAGACCGGGAGGGGAGAACTCAGCAAGAACACTCCCAAAATTCAAGAAATGGGAAACCTCTGAAGGAGGTCTATTGAGAAACCGAGGAGGAGAAAAATGAGTTCTCACAGAAGGGGATGGCGTATTACCTGATTCGGTGATGGGAACTTCTTCTGCAGATCTCTTTCCTCTTCTGAGAACTTCTTCTGGGTCAACTTCCGGTGTTGCTAGAGGCAGCTGTGGATGAGACCGCGTGTGTCTACCTTTGAAAGCCACAATTAATAGAGAAGGTTCTTCCCAGCGGAGTCTTCACAATGGAGTCGCCAGACGCACAGTAGCAATATCAATAGTTATGATATCTGATGCACCTTCAGAATCAGTTGATCATTTTCATTCAAACCCGGGGAAAATATTCAACTTCGTCCCCGGCAACGGCACCATAAATGTTGGCATCGGAAGTCACTCCTGGATTGCTTACAGGAGAAGAGCCCAACACCCATCAATTTTATGTCACGTTTTGTTTATAAAGGGTTGATCAAATGGAAGAAAACTCCAAACAATATCATCTCAACTCCGAAACTAGGCCAGGCATGCATGGGCGAGTGAGGTCTTAGAGAAACTCCAAACAATGAGTTGTAATAAGGGTGAGTAGGTGGAAGACTTGCATGAGAAGAGTGCGGGGGACTATTCTAAACATCATGTTTCTAATAGACTATGAGAGAAGGCATCCAAAGGCAAGATCTTCTCACACCCAAATGCAGGAAACCAGAGAAAACAATAATGCAACAATAAATCATTTATCATAACATAACTGTGCTAATTCATACGAAGCATTCAATCATGAACTCTTTGGCATGGGACGAAACACAGATGGAAAAGGAAAACTGTGTGTCATAAAACAAGAAATCTCAAACACAGATGCATAACCATAGAACTAGAATGATCATTAAAACTTTATAGTCGGGAGCTTCTCTCTACCATCGATCCCTACAAAAATGGAAAAAACGCCTTCATATACTCAAAACAGCCACATCAACAAGATCGTGACATTGCATTAAACACATTGCGTCTGCATGGCTTCTGACAATATGCAGCTTCAATCTTTGAGTGATCGTGCAACTTCGATGGACGCAATCGGACTCTCTGACAGTTCCATGGGTGAATCGACGTGCCTTTAATTTGTCGCCGGACTTTTCCCATTATGGCAGAGACGATGTCTAACCACCACCAACTACCTCAATAACTGCTTCATTGGGATTGAGGATGGCTCGGCCAACTCAACACCTCTGCGACGTGGAAGACCTTTTGTGCTGCCACCTAGATTAGCTGAGCGATATGGTGCATAGGCATGGAGGCCAGCGCGAAATATGGGGCACAACAATGGAGTGATGGGGAAAAAACCCCGGGGGGTGAAGTAAGAAGCGATGAGGTGTGAAAGAGGTGGCAGGGGAAGACATGTGGCGGAAGACAATAAGTGGAGGGAGCAGGACACATGGCAGGTGGTGATTGGATGATGAGATGGGGGGAAGGGGCCACATGAACCAGACAAAGGGGAAGCAGATGGGTGTTGGAGGATGAGGAAGGGCTAGGGGGTGCGAGCCTCACCGCATGATCAGGAGGAGGACAGGTGGCAAGAGGGAGGATGGTCCACTAGCTGACATGACGGGAAAGGGCCCAGGATGATTAAACACAGAGAGGAGGGAGAGGTCTGGATCGCCTGCGCGCCATTGATCTGGGCGCTTCAATCCAAACCGTCGGAAAGATGCACCCTAGATTCCGAACCTCCCCCCCGCCCCCCGCTTAAAGGTAGAAAGGCGGGGGGGGGTCCGGAATCTCCTCGCGCGCCGTTGATCCAGGCGCTTTGATCTCGACTGTTGAAGAGGTGCGACCTGGATTCCAGACCCCCCCCCTTTCGCGTAAAGGTAGAAAGGCGGGGGGCTCTGGAATCCGATGTGCGCCGCTGATCCGGGCATGCGAAATCCTTGCGTCCAGATTTGCTCGTCGCTTACCACGGGCGCATTTGCATTCAAAACTTAGGACAATTGGGTTTTTACCCATTTCTTAGCATTTTACCCCCATAACTAGAAATATCGCTAACAACATGGAATCCGTAGGGATTCGGTTTTTAAGTGTTAAGAATATTTGATTAAAGTCTTTAACTTTCTCTTTAGGGTTCATTCTTAAACTAGAAAGGTCCATGACTAGGACTTCCGGAGGCTTACTGTCTCCAAAATTTTCCAAAAAGCATGACTCAAACTTTTCCCAATACACGATGGTATGGGGTTGCTGGGAAAAGTACCAGGTAGATGCATTGCCCTTGAAAGTATAGGGTAACAACCTATAGACTACGTCTTCATTGTCAACATTGCGGAGTCTTATGGCTAACATAAACTTTTTAATGTGATCTTCAGCGATCTGTTTTGAGTCAGGGTCAAACTTGGGAAGCCATTTCTCCGGATGTTTAGGTAAGGGATGCTGAGCTCCAGGTACAGATACGACATCCTGGTCAAGCCAAGGTCTAGTAGGATTGTTCTGGTTGGCCATTGGTGTAGTGGGTGTGGAAGGCTGAGAAGGGGAACTTCCTTCGTTAGAAGAATCTCCTCCAGAAGAGGAAGGAGATGATGGAGGTGGTGAGGGAGGTATTCCAGATCCTCTTGTAGCAGGATTGAGGGTTGGATTTGTAGGGTTCACAGTGAGCTTAGTGCCTCCGAGTTGTTCTCTGATATTAGATAAGTCTAAAGGTTGGTCCAACGGACGGTTTGGTTGCCTCAAACGGGCTAAGGCACTATGTGTTCTTATCAGAGATTGGCGGACAATCTCTTGTATGTCACCACCTATAGGATTTGGGGTTACTGGCTCAACTGTGATCCGTGGATTGTCGTTTGATGTTTGAAGGGGAATGCTATCGTTTGAATGACTTCTTGTCACTATAGGTGAGCGATTAGGTGGTGGAGGAGTCTTATGACCGCCTCATGCCATTAATTAATTTCAGGCCCTCCTTCTAGCGCCATTTGTTGACGGGTGAAATTGACCGTCCGTCAACTGGGAGAGTGGAACCGGTCAGGGGTTGTCTAAATAACCCAAGACGTTTGGGATGAACCACCCTGACGGGTTTAGCGGCTCCGTTAGCCGATCTAAGTCCTAAGAAAACAAAAGAAAACTACTCTAAATTAACTAATCTAACTAAAACTAACTATTAAAACAAACTAATAAAAACTAAACTAAACTATTAATATATATACAACTTACTATCTAATACTACACAACTATAACTTTATAAAATCAAATGATCTCTTATTAACAGAGTCAATTTAATTACAAATATACAATGTTTACAAATTACAGATTTGAATGAAAACCTGAAAAACTCATTTGTAATTTGTCCTAAGACAGCGAGACTATTGTTTTTGATTTTATAATTTTTTGAAAGGAAAAATAAAAACTATCTAAACTAAACAACTAAAATACTAACTCTAACTACAAATATAAACTACACATATATCTAATTAAACTACTTGAATTATACTAACAAATTAACTATCAAATAAACAACAAACTGACCTAAAGTAACGCTTCAGGTTTGCCCTATGTATGCCATGATTATCTTAGCTGATCGGAGGGAAGAAACCCCCACCAGATTCTCCAAGAGCTTCTCGTAAACTAGAAGCAATTGTTCTCTTCAAATATAATTACAGGACAAACAAGATATAAAAATTTACAACAACCTTATGATTTATAAATCTTCACAGCTAGATAAATCTGTATGCAAAGATCTATACAAAATGATTCAATTAACGAAGAAGAGAAATCTTTGATTCATTAACTGAAACAAAGTAATTGTTGTACTTTTAAATAATGAAAGAGATCAGATATGGATAGCAAATTAATCAAATCATATCATTCTGCAATAGATTATGATAGCTAAAGTAGTCTATAATCAACTACCAACTGATATGCAAAAACTTGAAACAAAAGATTGATATATTGAAAGCGAAAGCTATTACAAGATATCAACTTTTGTCTCAGTATAAATCATAAATCCATAGTCTGTTCTCCCACAGTGAGGATGATGATGATTTTATTACAAAATGAAAAGTATTTAAAGACCTTCCACAGGGTAAAACATCCCTGTGGAAGTTATCAAAACTATTTACACAAATCTGGGAAAATATCCCAAGTATGACTAAAAATAAAAACTATATCACACAAATATCTCCTAGACTGCCAAAACATGCCCAATTGATTATTGCAACTCGAATGTACCTGAAAGAGGACAAAAATAGGCAAGTTAAAAGGATATTTTATTAATAAAATTGATAAAAATCTAATTCTAAAGACTAGCTACAGAATCTTACGATTCTGTAGCTGGTCTAAATTAAACACAAAATCGTATTAAAAATCAATTTGAATCTTAAAAAAAACTATTTAAAAATATTTGATTGCTAAAACCATTGATCAAATTGACACTTGCTAAATCGTATTCAACCAAATGAGAACATAGATGGATACACTATGTTTAATTCGTTATCACCAATTTGGGTATACAAAATCGTATTGGATAACTTAACAACAATAAAATCGTTTTCATAAACCAATTGAAATCGATACAGTTAAAGAAATCATATGCAATCGTTTATGCTGCCTCATCCATCAATAGGAAACATGATCGAATCCATACGAAAACAACATGATCGTTTTCAGATTGATATCACTATATTAACATAAACAAATGACCCATGCTATTATCAAATCAAATCAAAACTGGTGTGTAAATTATCACAAACGAAATCATAATGGAATTAATCGGTTGATAACAGGATCTGTGGGACTCGTCCAACGTTTACTATTTCCAATTGAGGGAAGACATGATCGGTTGATATTCAACGCAATCATTACTCGAATTCATTTCAAAACCAACTATTAGTCGAATTTTCTCATACGAATTTAACAGAGATAAAATCAAAATCAAAAGAGCAGCATCAAATAAATTTTTGATACGAATCCAACTCAAAACAAGCAATCTTGCTAACTCAAAACATGGATCAACCAAACCAAAACGAATTGAAACAGTTTGTGTTTGTTACAGTCGTTATGAATCAACACAAGTCCACGATTATAGCAAGTAGATATTTAGCATAGGTCGAAGATAATTAAAATCCAATCGAGAATACTAATTCAATACAAAACAAAGTCGTTTTGAGTTATTAGGAGCAAACAAAGCTAATTAAAATCGTACCAAATCAACTATCAAACAGAATTGATTTACAAATAAACCAAAGCGAATCAAAATCAATAAATTGCTTGTACTAAACTGGGCACAACAAATCGCATAAACAAATCGTAACTATTTTTAATTTTAAAATGAATCTACCGTATAGGATTAAACTACAACAGAATCATGAACAGAACTAACCGAAATCAAAACTCTATTATACATTAATTCAAGCCACACCTGAAACGAAATTTAAAATTAAAAATCATACCTGGACCAAATGAAAGGGCTTCGATTATAACAGTTTGAAATTGACAAAGGTTGTAGCCAATTCGACATTCCTAAATACGATCGAGCCAGTCGTCTTGTTCTTCTTATCATTAGCTTGAAGCCTTTCCCTTTCTCTTGATAGTGTTGTAACTTGGTTTTGCAATGATTTGATTTTCGATTGTAATAAGGGAACGTCGGTATAGTATCACTCAAGCCACACATTACATTGAACACATGATGTTTGCTCGGGCTTCGAAATGACAGTCGAGGGTTTGTTCAGATCATCGAGGGTTTCATTAGGTAGATTTATCCCTGGGTAGCTAGGATTGTTCTTTAGGAAAGGGGGTAAATTAGAAACAAAGTCATAGGGTGGCTCGGAGCACAGACCATGGGAATACGGGTACTCACTAGCTAGGAAGCGCTCGATATCAGAGTCTGAGTCTTCGCTGAGGACTATGGGATTTTGATCAGCGTTTGGTGTAGGCTTATTCCGGGCAAGTATCGATATCAATCGAGCATTTTTTTTACCTTTGTTGTTGACAGTAGGGTTACCCTTGACCCTCTTGCTCACAGGCTTTTTCACAGCCTCAACCTTGTCTGTTATAATGTCGGGTAGGTCGATACCATGGCTGATCGGGGGTTTGGGAGAGGGTAAAAGGCCATGAAAAGGCACGGGTTGCCTGACCTTGGTCTCACTGACCACAGGCTTGTCAATTTGGATAGACTCTGAATCAACAAAACCATTTCTAGACAGAAAATCTTGTCAATTATCGTCGTGGAGTTTTAAATGATGAATGACGATAAGTCTGATCATGCCATGGTGGAACAATCTACTATCAGAATTATCTCGTTTAAACTTCTTTGACATCTTGTACAGACTATGCTAGAAGTAAAATGGCATGTTCAATGGATAACCCATAAAATTCATTAACAGTCGAAGGTGATAAAGAAAAACCAATCCATACCGACCCTCACAGGTCACAAATTGTTTGACCATTATCAAAAGATCATGCCACCATGGTTTAAGCGTGGAAATAGGCATACCTTTGTCACAGGATGTGACTTTTTGTGATACGAATAGTAATGGCCATGGCACCTCATCAAATTTAGAGTTTTTAAACCATCGTTGGCCCGTGGCTGCTAACCCTGTGGCAGAGATAATGAACTGTTCAATCAGCTCAAGCTGAATGTCACCTACTTTGGACGTACACCCATCAAAGGTAAGGGTGAATTGCTATGCAAAAAATAGATTGAAACCCTCGAACCTTTGTATAAACATGAGCCAACCATTATCTTGTAAATCCTTATGAGCGTTATCAAAGAGTAATAGAGCTTGACTACCATTCGGCTCAATTCGCACCACCGGTGCCATAGACAGGAGAACACGGTGAGCGATGTGAATGAGCCAGGTTTTGACTCATTGCATATGCAGGGGCAGAACGCTCACAGGCTTACCCAAAACTAGTAGAGGTGAAACAGGGATAGGGGGAAAAACATTAATGACATATCGTGCGAAGGTGGTGGAGCTATTTCTGCCCATGTAGAATAGTCATTACCATGGTACAACCGCCAGCGCTTTCAACTATTCAAATCACAACGCATATGTGTTACAACCATGCCACTTCAATCAATCAATCGAAACCTTTGGTAAGTGGATAAAACATGCATGCAAACAATAGTTATAGTTTCAAAACCAAAGCAATAAATCAAAATCGCACAAAGGGTTTGTTTATATGAAACATGTGTTGTATGTAACGTTTTATACCAAGGGTTTTGCCACAACAAAAATGTGTTTTTATGAAATTGATGTGCCAAGTGAATCGATCAAAGAACATATAAATCCAAATCACCAATGTATCATAAACTTGATCAAAAGAATATCACCGCAGTCTTGTAAACGAAGTCTCAAATAAGAATGTCAAAAGAATAATGATCTTGCAATCTTGTCAATTGTGAAACGATAAACAAATTCGAAAACACGATGAGCATATAAAAAAGAGAGATCATAACAATCTAGTAATGATTTTAATGTGACTTCATAAATCAAGTTTTCACGCTTTCAGTCGTGAAAACAAGAACAAAAGTAAGTGTGCAAACACATATAAAACAATAGTGTCGTTTTATTGAAGAGATTGCGACAAAATCAAAGTTTTCAAAAGTCTGGTGTAGGCAACTTATAAGATAGTTAAAAAAATGTGAATTGGCTGCCAACAGATCCCGACCCGGAAGGTAATCCTTACCCTGAGGTGTTTTTAAATAAAATTGCTAATCACCAGATTATTCAGCTGCCCAACAATCACATTCCAAGAGGAATAGTCCCTTTGGAAAGACTATTCAATGGGAATGATGTGGCTATAAATGGTAAGGTTTCAAATGAAGATGTTGATACAACCAAATGCAACATTGGCACACAGGAGGAGCCCAGGTTTGTCAAATTAACAAGCAGTTTGACCAGAGAACAGAAGGCCGAATATACTGAGTTTCTAAAGGATTTTGCTGATGTGTTTGCATGGACATACGAAGACCTCAAGACTTATGACACATCTGTCATTGAGCACAAGATCCCACTAAAGGAAGAGGCTAAACCGTTCAGACAGAAGCTGAGATAGATAAATCCCATGTTGCTACCTATCATGGAGAAATAAGTGAAGAAATTGTTAGATGCCCAAATCATTGTCCCCTTGAGATACTCCGAATGGGTGGCCAATTTGGTCCTAGTAAGGAAGAAAAGTGGAGAAATTAGACTCTGTGTTGATTTCAGGAACCTGAACAGGAGCTCAAGGAAAGAAAATTATCCCCTGCCCAACATGGAACACATTTTGAAAAGGGTAACTAGTGCCTCTAGGAATCCATGATTGACGGTTTTTCTGGTTATAATCAGATATCATTCATGCCTGAGGATAGAGAAAAAACGACCTTCACCACTCCTTGGGGTACATTCATGTATGCCAAAATTCCTTTTGGATTGATGGATGCGGGAGCAACGTTCCAGCGAGCTATGGACATAGCCTTCATCGGGGAGAAGGACCAGTTTGTGGTAATCTATCTAGATGACATCACGGTTTTCTCCAGGTCAGACAAGAAGCACCGTTTCCACTTGAGGAAAGTTTTCCTGAAGTGTTGGAGGTTTGGCCTATCCCTAAACCCCAAGAAATATTTGTTTGCTATGAAGGAGGGGAAGTTATTAGGCCATATAGTATCAAAAAAGGGAGTGAGAATTGATCCTAGCATGGTAGAGGCAATTCAAACCCTGTCGCTTCCTAGATCCAAGAAGGAAGTTCAGGCCTTTTTGGGAAAGTTCAATTTCTTGAGGAGATTCATCTCAAATTTTGTTGAGTTGGTGAAACATATCATAACCATGCTCAGGAAAGGAAATGAAGTGAAATGGACTGTTGAACCCAGAGAATATTTTATCCAAATAAAAAGGGCATTGATTGAGGCACCTGTGCTGATCAGCCCTGCCTATTCCAAAGAGTTCCTAATTTTCTCTTTTCCTTCTTTTGATACAGTAGCGACGGTCTTGTTGCAGAAAAATAAGGAAGGGCGAGAGAAACCCATTGCCTTCTTCAGCAGGGCATTAAGAGAAGCAGAGATTAGGTATGAAATCATGGAGAAATAGGCCTATGCCTTAGTGAAAGCTCTCAAAGATTTCAGAGTCTATGTCCTGCACTCAAAGGTAACCACATAGATTCCTTCGACTTCTGTGAAGGTCATCCTTATACAGTCTGATATAGATGGGAGAAGAGGCAGATGGATCACTAGAATCCTGGAATTTGACTTGGAGATAAAGCCCACCAAGTTGGTTAAGGGGAAAGGTTTATCCAATATATTGGTTGAATCCAATTATGAAGCCTTGGGCATTAGTTTCATCAATACCTGCTCAGGAATTTAGCAAGTTGAGTTGCCCAGAAAACACTCTCAGGAAGGCGTATTGCCGGTAGAGTGTGCCTGGTATCGTGACATTTTGTACTTTCTACGGTAGTTGAAGCCCTCGGATGGAATGTCTAAAACCAAGGCAAGATATTTGAAGCTCAAGGCAGTCAGATATTGTCTCATTGGGAAAGTTTTATACTGGAGAGACCCTCTAGGAGTGTTGTTGAGATGTCTGAACCCACCAGAAGCCCAAAAAATTATGTTTGATTTCCACAGAGGCCTTTGTGGGGGGCATCATTTTTGGAAGACCATAACTCACAAAATCCTCAGGGTTGGGTATTACTGTTGGTCACTATAATTTCTTATTTAATATAAACAATCAAGTGCTACATAAATTGTCAACCCAGGGAAGTCTGTTTATTTCAAAGGTAACCACGCACTATATATGCTCAATCTCAAAAGCAACCTAGAGTTGTAGTAAAAACTATATTAATCACACTTGCCTTGAATGAACTGAAGTTCTAACTTGAATTACAGGAAAACAATCTACCTATTGCAGAGCTCAAAGTTTAAAGAAATGATTAAATTAAGAATCCTGGATTACATTAAAATAACAACAAGATACTGCAACAGGAAAGACCAACTATTTTGTAACCAGAGAACATGACCCTATTCCCAAAGTAGGAATCTTCAACACCTCTTTCCGATCATCATACTTCATGAACTCATTTCTTAACTGAAATAATTGACATGCACACTGAAGGCTATCTATCTCTTAACAGAGAACAAGACCCTATTTCCCAGGAAAGAAACTTCAACACCTGTTTCTGATTAGCACACTTTCATGAACTCATTAATGCATTGAAGGCTAACTATCCCTAACAGAGAACAAGACCTTATTTCCCAAGAAGGAAACTTCAGCACCTTGTTTCTGATTAGCACACTTTCATGAACTCATTAATGCACTGGAGGCTAACTATCTCTAACAGAGAACATGACCCTATTTCCCAAGCAGGAAACTTCAGCACCTTGTTTCTGATTAGCACAATTTCATGAACTCATTAATGCATTGAAGGCTAACTATCCCTAACAGAGAACAAGACCCTATTTCCCAAGAAGGAAACTTCAACACCTATTTATGATTACCAAGATTTCATAAATTCATCAAACACGATTGCTAACTAAAATGATTAATAGTTACCCAAGCATGAATCACATGAAAACAATGTAATGTTCAGTAAAGCAGAGTTTTCAGCACGACAAAGTTCAGTAAAGTAGTGTTTCAGCAAAACAAAATTCAATAAAGTAGTGTTTCAGCAAAACAGAATTTAATCAAGGCATAAACATAAATCACACTAACACACTGCAAAACTAACGGGTGAATCTTGTGAAGAAGGTGGGCCCTCCCTTCTCACAAGATTCCCCTGAAATGAAAAGGCTAGAGAGAAATTCTCAGAACAGTCTTTTATTCATCTATCAATGTATCATATTACAATCTGGAATGAAGTACATCCCTCTCTGTAGACCCTTCTTAGTAAAACAACAGAAGATTCTCTCGAATGATGATTTCCTCTTATTTAAAGAGGAGGATCCCTTCGATACAACTTAATCAACTAATTACAGGTGTACATCTGAGTCCTATTATTAGTCAGATCAACTTTCTAAACTAGAATAGGATATCCTAGTCTCCCGCAACAGAATGCTATTACAAGTGCTGAGTGAGGTGTTGCTGTTGCGGCTGGAGTAACAACTTCTTTATTTGTCTCTTGTTATTGTTGTTGTATGTTGTTTCAGCCACAGGATTTGCGTTCTGACTGTTTCAGCATCATTTACCCCAGACTATGTAACATATTCTACTGTGTTTCAGCATCGCTGACCACGGACTGTGTAACATATTCTTTTGTGTTGACGACGGACTGTGTAACAACTTCTTTTGTGTTTCAGCATTGTTGACCACAGATTGTGTAACAACTTCTTTTGTGTTTCAGCATCGTCGACCACGGACTGTGTAACAGCTTCTTCTATATGAGTTGTTGTGTCAGCCACAGGGTTTGTGTGCTTTAAGTGTTTCAGCAACAGTCCTCATTACGAATCTGCAGTTCGAACTGTTTCAGCACTTATACATTTCTGATCAATGGTTAAGTACGAGAGTAATGTACAATTATATGCAAAACAGATTAAACATATAGTAAATAGAAGAGACGTTGTATACCTTTGGAAAGATAGGGTAAAGTGATAACATGAGTTTAAATGTGAGTGAAACAAGAGTGTAATGGTGGAAAAAAGTGTAGGCAAAAAGGTACATTGTGTGGTCCTAACATCCCCCCCAACTTAAAATATTGCATGTCCTCAGGCAACTTCACTCTGAATCAGAATCTGAATACCGACTATGAGCGTGCAAGTTACTCAAGTAGTAGCTGTGGGAGGTGCTATCGGTTGGAGCTCTGAACCCTTGAATGCGTTGTAATCTTTGCCAAGGTGTTGTCTCTGTCTTCTTAGGCAACTTATAATGAATTTGATATCTCTCTGCTGGCAACCAGAGGATAGGAAAATAAAACCGGTACCCTATCCAGCTTTCATCACATTGTTGAACACACTTGATATAGTTAGATACCCTGGACATTGCTATCTCAAGATTAGTGGGGCTAAAAGGATTGTGTTCCTATATTTTCTTAGTATATTGTTGCCAAAACATGTTGTTTTCCTATAGGGCAGTAATCTCTATGGATCTTATGAAGTGTTGACAATCCTGAAGCACTGTTGTTTGTAGTTGCTGAATGTGTTCAGTCATCCCTGGCTTCTTTAAGAACTGATAATACTCTGTAACAAAGGTGGCAACATTCTATGGTTTTGGTCTTATCAAGAGAAGGCGATTATCCTCATTGTGCTTGGCAGCTAGGAAGTCATACTGCCATATAATCTGATTGTTGAGGAAGGAGGCGAGTGCCCTGATCTGGATGTCACCGACAAGAGGGTTAAGGTTAAGATGTCGATTTTCAGGGATGGCCTCATTATGAAAATATGCCTCACAGAGGAGGTGTTGATCCATAGCAGAGGCTTCTGCAAAGGTTTTGACAAAATCTGCTGGTTGTAACACTGCATGGGGTCTGCCTTCTATGATTGATTTGATCTAAAACCATTGAAGTCATTCCATGAGGAACAAAGAGTAATTTGCAGGATGGTTTCCTTGCAGCCAATAGCTTTTGTGCCAAGTCAAATATCAGGAGCATTTTGTCTTTTAGCTCTTTGTTCTATTTCTTAAAGGTACAAGCTTCTTGGTGTGTTTTCTCCAAAGCTTCCCAATTTGAGTAGGTATGATTTACCCAAATTTGTCTGTGTCCCTGCGGGATTTTGTCCTGTGTAACAACAGACTCTTTTTTCCATTTTTCTATTATTGCTTTCTCATCCCATGGTTGAGTTTGTGTTTCAGCGTTGCAAGTAATAGGTTGAGGTAGGGTCTGAGTTTGTGTTTCAGCGTTGCAAGTAGTAGGCTGAGGTAGGGCCTGAGTGGCTTGTTCCACAAAGGTCTAGATATTGATCTGGCTAGGAGGGGCATATTCATCAGTAGGAAATGTTTGTATAGCTTTATTAACATACGTAGGGGTTTCAGATTTGACATTTGTTGCAGGCCAGGGTTCAATCTTTATTTTGGAGGGTCTTGCTGGTTCTTGTGTAACAACAACTTTTTCTTGTTTGACTGCAAACATTGAAGGAGCAGGGGGGCTCTTGGTATTGGGATTTGAATTACTTTGTAGCCTGCTTGATAGTAGATGTCCCCACATTGACAGCACATATATTCTCTACACGGATTCTCTGTTGTAGTTCCTTCTGACATGGTCGTTGTGCGAGCTAGGGTGTACAAATTAAGTTCCTTTTCATAGGCTTCCTTTGCCATGGCTAGCTCTTTCTTGTAGGCTTCCAGTTCAGACTTTAGGAACTCATTTTCTTGTAAAACAGAGGCCATTGTTGGTTCTGGTTGAGGAGTGACTGGTTCTTATGTTGCAGTCACAACCGCACTAGCTGGTTCTTGTGGAGCAGCTATAGGATCAACAACTGCTTCTTGTGTTTCAGCTTGTTGATGTAAGGAAAGTAGTGTTGCGGCACCATGGAACTCTGATTCCTGTATCTCAATGTCAATATCAACAGTTGGTTCTTGTGTTTCAGTTGTAGCTAGTTCTTGTGTGGCAGTTATGGCTGGTTCTTGTGTTTCAGCCATTGAATGAGTAGATGGTTCTTGTGTTTCAGCTACTGAATGGGTAGTTGGTTCTTGTGTTTCAGATATTGAATGGGTAGCTGGTTCTTATGTTTCAGCTATTGAATGGGTAGCTGGTTCTTGTGTTTCAGCAACTAAATGGGTAGTTAGTTCTTGTTTTTTAGCTACTAGATGGGTAGTTGGTTCTTGTGTTTCAGCTGCTTGATTTGAAACAGATGATTTCATCACACCCTGGGCATTTGGTTCTTGTGTTTTAGTGCCCGTGGGTGGAATAGGCAACGATTCCAGCATTTGGGAGGTTGGAGGTGTACGGGGTATTAGTCAGATGGTTTGGGGGTCTATGGCAGTGGTAATAGTGGTTGCCCTTTTTGAGGCCCTTGTTCGTTTTCTTTGTAAAAAGGGCGGAAGGAAAGGAATTTGTTTTCATTTTTGTGGGGGATTTTCCTCAATGATGGGGCAGGGAGAATTGTATAGCTCAGAATCATCGCTAAGAATATGAAGGGAAGGAGTGGATGATTCTGGTAAAGTGTGGGGCGGGCTTGGTATGGTAGGGGGGTTAATTGGACTGATTGATTCTGTAGGCAGACTGTTAGGTATTTCTGGAGAGTCTGGAGGGTTTTGTGGTTGTTGTTCCTGAATATTTTCAAGTATTTCAACGACTTCTTGGGGATCTATAGGTGGGTTGTTTAGTGGAAGGTTTTGTTGGGAAAAACCCTTTTGGATAAGCAGTTGAACGAGACGGTGATGGGTGAGTGAAAGGGTGGGATCTTTAGCCTTTTTACAGTAGTGCGACATATTTTTGAGACAACCGAGCAGATAATAAGGAATGTTCACCGATCTATTATGTTGTAAATGAGACAACATGAGAAAATTGTGTTGGTAGACTACCTGGTATTGGCCTTCGCAGGTAAGGTATTGTTTGATGAATTTTGCAACTTCTAGCCATGGGGGCAGCAACGAGCTAAGTCGGACACCCCGGCCTTTAAATTCAATTTTTTCCTCTGGCAAGAGGAAATCCCGCTGGGCATTCATGATGATATGTTTGCGGATGAACATGCGAATGCCATTGGTAGGGAGACCCAAAACCTGTGCTATATCCTCTTCTGTAACTGAGATTTGAACCCCTTGAACAATGGAATGATCTCCCTGGAGATTTTGAGAAAATTGCAGAACCTGTTGTTGATCAAACCCATGGAGTCTCTGAAAATAATTGAGCCATCCTGCCTGCAGAAACATTTGATAGGCTTCTGGATACAGTTCTAACAGGGCTGTCGTGGCAGGTTTGTACCATATAACAAAGCCTCCCATAGCTACCAGCTCGGTAAAATACACCGTCAAAGAGTTGAGTAACAACTTCTGTGCAGAGTAAGTTTTTCGAGTGAAGGCATGCGAATGGTGGTGAGACAAATGAAAGGATGGTAAAATAGGAATGGCGGTGGTGAAATCGTGTGAAATGATGGTATAGAAGTTTGATATGTCCTCCCCACCCTTCAAGTGTGGCTAATAATGATTTCACTCGAGTGGTCATAATGATTTGGAATCTTCTCATTAACTATAGCTTAACTTTATTACATAAAATTTACATACCTCGCCTTTACCTTCTGATTTGTACTGCAAACAAAATATAATGCCTGTCCACGATAGTTCTGTAGTGGTCATGGTGGAGACTTTTGATTTGTCAGATGAATTGTATCAAGGGTTTGTTGACTGGAAGGACAAAATGTAGTATGAGAGCGCAAAAGATTATTGACAGATAATGTTGAAAAGTTGGTGTTTCAACAACATAAAAGAAAGGGTGAAACAATTGTTGGACGATGTTGTTTCGTCAATAGGGAAATGTGAAGAATTGTCGAACTGTAGTGTTTTGGCAATGGGGAGAAGGCGATTTTTTTTTGATAATGGTGTTTCAACAACATAAAATAAAGGGTGAAACAATTGCTGGATGGTGTTGTTTCGTCAATGGGGAAATGTGAAGAATTGTTGGACTGTAGTGTTTTGGCAATGGAGAGAAGGCAAAAAGCTGCTGACAATGGTGTTTCAACAACATAAAAGAAAGGGTGAAACAATTGCTGGACAATGTTGTTTCATCAATGGGAAAATGTGAAGAATTTTCGGACTGTAGTGTTTTGGCAATGGGGAGAAGGCGAAAAGTTGATGAAAATGGTGTTTCAACAATAGAAAAGAAAGGGTGAAACAATTGTTGGACGGTGTTGTTTCGTCAGTGGGGAAATGTGAAGAATTGTTGAACCGTGGCAATGAGAAAATGACGAAAGGTTGTTGTCAGTGGTGTTTCAACAATGGGGAGAATGGTGAAAGGTTGTTGAACAGGGATGGGGGAAAATGGTGTGGGGTTGCTGACAGTGGTGTTTCAGCAATGGGGAGAGTCAAAAGGTCGTTGAACAGTGGTGTTTCAGCAATGAAGAAAGAGAAAAGAGTTGCTTACAGTGGTGTTTCAGCAATGAAGAAAGAGCAAAGAGTTGCTGACAGTGGTGTTTCAACAATGGGAAAGAGCAAAGAGTTCCTGACAGTGGTGTTTCAGCAATGGGAAATCTTGCCTCTTCTTGAAATAGGATCGTCCTTTCCTAGTGGCCTGTACTATGATTAAGAATTTTCAAAAATCGATTGTAACATGGTATTTCTTGACAGGGATTATTAGTAAATGAAATCTAATATAATACTAAAGAAATTAACTTAAAAAGAATTAATCGCAATGAGGGGTAGGAGCCCCCTCTAAAAAGAGGTAATGAGAGTCTACCACACATGTGGCCTTAAAATCTTCTTTGGAAATAGGGCGCTGGTACAGACAGAGTCGATGACCATTTACAAGTAACGGTGTTTTAGAGTCATCGATTGTGAGGAGCCTTACTGTTCCATTGGGGAAAACAGTGTCTACTTCGTAGGGTCCAAGCCATCTTGTACGTAGTTTCCCTTGAAATTCTTTGAACCGAGAGTCATACAGTAGGGCCCAATAACCTTTTTAGAATTGCTTATGCTTGATAGTTTTGTCATGCCATTTTGATCTTTGTTGTTGAATCATAGTTGTCTGATTAATGGAATCTAGTCTTTTCTCATCCAATTCATTAAGCTGCTGCAACCTGGTTGTCTGTGCATCGGTCAAATCAAGGTTGACAGCTAAAGCAGTTCTTAAGGTTTTGATTTCAAATTCCACAGGAAAGACAACACTCTTTCCATAGACTAATTCATAGGGAGAGAATCCTGTAGTATTTCTCCAGGTAGTTCTGTAGGCCCATAATTCTTCAGGGAGCCTGTAGGACCAATCCTTTATGTTTTCCTTCACTGTTTTTGTGAGAATGGATTCTATTACTTTGTTTGTGCTTTCCACCTGTCCATTGTCTTGGGGGTGGTATGATGTAGTCATTATATGCTGAATATGATATTTTTGAAGGGTGTCTTTAAAACCATGAGAACTGAAAGGGGGTCCTCCATCTGTAAGTAATTCTCTTGGCACTCCAAATCTGATGAAGATGTCTTTAAATATTAAATCTATAATTGCTTCTTTGGTCGCTCTGTGGAGTGATTTAGCTTCCACCCATTTATCCATATAGTCTATGCAGACCACTATGTAAACTTTTTGATTGGATGGGGGGTTAATGGGTCCTACAAAGTCTAAGGCCCATTTTTCAAATGGTTGAAGTACTATCTGGGGGTTTAATGGAATTTCATCTCTATGATTAGGTTGGCCCAATCTTTGGCAGCTATCATAGGCCCAGACATATTTCTTTGCATCTTTGAAAAGTGAGGGCCAATAGTACCCCATCCTAAGAATTTTATGTGTTATTCTCATATCAGCAAAATGCCCTCCACAAGGGCCATCATGACAAGCTTTTAGTAGATCATAAACCTCATCTTCTCTAATGCACCTTTGGATTTCTTGATTAGGTCCTGTATGGAAAAGACACCCACTTATCCAGCTATACCGAGCACTT
>ML781332.1:502717-527417 GCA_009831015.1 Picea engelmannii
TAGTGCATTTCCTTTTAATGTTGCTGGAAATAGCTTTAATTTTTTAGCATTGGAAACGTAATCATAACTTCTGCATAATATATCAAACTCAAAAAGGAATTCATTAGGATCTTCTGAAGACAAACCATGAAAATTAGGTAGTGTTGAGAGTGGAATGTTCTTCATGGGGGCTACCCCTCTAGGAAGACCACCAATAGGAAATCCTAATGTAGAGAAAGAGTTTTCATCATTTACCTCTCCTTCAAGACCTGTATGTTCTTCGTGATGTAATTCTTCGTTGTACTCATCCATGCTTTCTTCTGTCTGCTCCCCTGTTGCGCTTGCTCTGTCCTCAATGTTTCCTGCTAGTTTCTGGACTGTCTCAGAACTCCAAACTTCTTTCCCTGTTTCAAAGTTTGCTTGAAATGAAGGCTGGGATTTTTGTTTCCGAAGGTTTGGTCGTTGAGCAGCAGATTCAGACTTTGATATAATCTCGTCAATATAAGTCTTTCTTCCTCCTCTTTCTCTGCCCCTGCCACATGTAGGGTTAGTGTCTTTGGGGTCTCTGCGTCCTCTCATGCAATCTTTGTATCTCAAAAATCATAAGTGCTTTTGAAGTCTATAATTACCTTCCCCAACAATGACGCCAAAATGTTGGTCACTATAATTGCTTATTTAATCTAAACAATCAAGTGCTACATAAATTGTCAACCCAGGGAAGTCTGTTTATTTCAAAGGTAACCACGCACTATATATGCTCAATCTCAAAAGCAACCTAGAGTTGTAGTAAAAACTATATTAATCACACTTTCCTTGAACGAACTGAAGTTCTAACTTGAATTACAGGAAATCAATCTACCTATTGCAGAGCTCAAAGTTTAAAGAAATGATTAAATTAAGAATCCTGGATTACATTAAAATAACAACAAGATACTGCAACAAGAAAGACGAACTATTCTGTAACCAGAGAAAAAGACCCTACTCCCAAAGAAGGAATCTTCAACACCTGTTTTCGATCATCATACTTCATGAACTCATTGCTTAACTGAAATAATTGACATGCACACTGAAGGCTATATATCTCTTAACAAAGAACATGACCCTATTTCCCAAGCAAGAAACTTCAACACCTGTTTCTGATTAGCACACTTTCATGAACTCATTAATGCATTGAAGGCTAACTATCCCTAACAGAGAACATGACCCTATTTCCCAAGTAGGAAACTTTAGCACCTTGTTTCTGATTAGCACACTTTCATGAACTCATTAATGCACTGAAGGATAACTATCTCTAACAGAGAACAAGACCCTATTTCCCAAGAAGGAAACTTCAACACCTTCTTTCTGATTAGCACACTTTCATGAACTCATTAATGCATTGAAGGCTAACTATCCCTAACAGAGAACAGGACCCTATTTCCCAAGAAGGAAACTTCAACACCTGTTTCTTATTACCAAGCTTTCATAAATTAATCAAACATGATTGCTAACTAAAATGATTAACAGTTACCCAAGCATGAATCACATGAAAACAATGTAATGTTCAGTAAAGCAGAGTTTTCAGCAAGATAGAGTTCAGTAAAGTAGTGTTTCAGCAAAACATAATTCAATAAAGTAGTGTTTCAGCAAAACATAATTTAATCAAGGCATAAACAGAAATCACACTAACACACTGCAAAACTAACGGGTGAATCTTGTGAAGAAGGTGGGCCCTCCCTTCTCACAAGATTCCCCTGAAACGAAAAGGCTAGAGAGAAATGCTCAGAACAGTCTTTTATTCATCTATCAATGTATCATATTACAATCTGGAATGAAGTACGTCCCTATCTGTAGACCCTTCTTAGTAAAACAACAGAAGATTCTCTCGAATGATGATTTCCTCTTATTTAAAGAGGAGGATCCCTTCTATACAACTTAATCAACTAATTACAGGTGTACATCTGAGTCCTATTCTTAGTCAGATCGACTTTCTAAATTGGAACAAGATATCCTAGTCTCCCGCAACAGAATGCTATTACAAGTGCTGAGTGAGGTGTTGTTGTTGCGGCTGGAGTAACAACTTTTTTATTTGTCTCTTGTTACTGCTGTTGTATGTTGTTTCAGCATCACAAATCGTGGGTTGTTTCAGCCACGGGATTTGCATTCTAACTGTTTCATCATCGTTGACCTCAGACTGTGTAACAACTTCTACTGTGTTTCAACATCGTTGACCACGGACTGTGTAATATCTTCTTCTGTGTTGATGACGGACTGTGTAACAACTTCTTTTGTGTTTCAACATCGTTGACCACGGACTGTGTAACAACTTCTTCTATGTTTCAGCATCGTCGACCATGAACTGTGTAACAGCTTCTTCTGTATGAGTTGCTATTTCAGCCACAGGGTTTGTGTGCTTTAACTGTTTCAGAAACAAGCCTCAATGCTAATCTGCAATTCGAACTGTTTCAGCACTTATACATTTATGATCAATGGTTAAGTACGAGAGTAATGTAAAATTATATGCAAAACAGATTAAACATATAGTAAAGAGAAGACACGTTGTATACCTTTGGAAATATAGGGTAAAGTGATAATGTGAGTTTAAATGTGAGTGAAAAAAGAGTGCAATGGTGGAAAAGAGTGTAAGCAAAAAGGTACATTGTGTGGTCCTAACAATTACTGGCCCACTTTATTCATTGATGTCAGCAAAGAAATCAGGGCCTGCATCAAATGCCAAAAGTTCTCAGGGAAACAACAGCTTGGGCCACTACCACTGAAGCCTGTGATAACTTCAACACCTTTTCAACAGTGGGGGCTAGAATTTATTGGGGAAATTCATCCTCCCTCAAGTGACCAACACAGATGGATCCTGACTGCAATAGATTATTTCACCAAGTGGATAGAAGTTGTCCCTACCAGAAGTACATCCCACAAAGTAATTATCAGCTTCCTGGAGGATATCATAGCCACATTTGGCTGTCCCAGCAGGATCATAACTGATAATGTTGCTTCTTTCAAATCTGAGCTTCTCATTAAGTTCTGTGAGCAGTTCCAAATCTCGCTAATTCACTCCACCCCCTACTATCCCTAGAGCAATGGTTTAGCAGAATCCTCCAACAAGGGCCTGATAAGGATCATCAAAAGAATATTGGAGGACAACAAAAGGGCCTGCGAGTCGAAGTTGAAATTTTCTTTATGGGCTGATCGAGTGACAACGAAGAAATCCCTGGGCACCTCGCCTTTTTAGCTGGTTTACGGAGAAGAGGCGGTTTTTCCCACTCAGCTTGCCTTACTTGTGGCGAAGTTATTTCAAGATTATGAAGGAGAGCCAGATCATATGATCAAAATGGTTCATCAGATAGTAGAAGTATAGAATATCAGGGAATAGGTGAGGGACACAGCTCATAGTCATCAACAGAGGGTCAAACAAGCTTTTAACAGGAAGGTCAGGAAGACAGAGTTTGATATTGGGGATTTGGTACTTAAGTGGGATGCACCCAGAAAGGATAAGGGAAAACATAGCAAGTTTGACGCCCTCTGGATCAGCCCCTTCAGAATCTCTGAGGTCTTCTCAAACAATACATACCAGTTACACGATATGGAGGGTGAAGAGGTTTTCAACAGCCCAGTAAATGGGCATTTTCTAAAGAAATGTTTTGTTTGAGCCTTAGACGGCTCCTTTGTTTGTAAATATTATCCTTTAGTTCTTTATTCATTTTCTGTTTGTATAGTTTCGGCGTAGTAAAAGACTCCATAGCCCAATAGCAAGGCACTAAAACTGCAGAATGATTTCTTAGAGCATCATAGGTACGACTCTATCCCCCATGGAGCCTAATGTTAGCAACATTATTTGTCTTGGGGCTCAAATACACCTAGGTCTGCAGGTTACGAGGGAAGTGCCCCAACGCAACATGGGAAAATATCTTTTCCGATCACAAGTCAAGCGAGCGGGCGAAGTGGTGGTTGTCAGCCACCGAGATTCAACTGCAAAAGGAATCGACGGTCATCAGGATTTCGGGGCTGCCGAGTTGTCCGGGATTTAGCACTAAGCGTAGCGCCAATAGTTCAAGGAAAATCTGGGTCATCCGATCCAGTTGAGATAGGTGGCAATCAGTCGGCATTTTAGGGATCGACATTTCGGGAGACAAGGAGCCTCCCATTCTTTACAGCTGAAATTGCCGACATGAGAAACACTGAAAGAACCTCTGGAGCCAAGTCCACGGTCCCCGCACCAGGTCACGTCAAGCGAGCCTGTAAATGGGGGTATCCCCCTTTATAATAACGAATGTTATCTGGGTCGTTCATATGATTGACGCGCTGTACACATCCATGTCACATCAGCATTCTAGAGTTTGAGGGGTAAGCGCTCCTCGTCATTTCACCTCTCGAAACCTCAAATCCCAAAATGTTGAAAGCGCCCAGAAGTAGGCTCATGGTTTTGGCGCCTGGTCACAAATGAGTAGACCTAAATGAGGGGCGCTAATGTTTATCATTCAACGAGATGGGCCCCAAAGTGCCAAGAGTGATATCAGTCGTTCATCCTGGATGAACACATGGTGTGCGATTAGGTCCTCCCGGCATTTCTCTCATCGTGATTTCATAGCAGGAAGACTTGCTCCTTCCTATCCACGAACCCCGAAACACCGAAAGCACTCTAGAAAATAGTCGTGGGGTCATAGCCCATGGTCACTCGAGAAAATAGAAAGGGATGCACAAAAAGGAGGCCAAAGGCATCGAATTGAGTCTCAGAAGGGGGATACTGCGTTCTCGAGACGTCGATTCAACGTAATCTAGATCCCGATACCTGCTGAGAATGAATGAAGAAGAAAGAGGGTGGTTGAAACCTCCCCTCACTCATTAACTACAAATCATGGGTGTCCTAGCCGAAAGCTTGCCCGAGACGATCCTCTGTATCAATTCTTTTCATGGAATCCACACCGATTCCTCGACTCGCCAGGGGGGCCTGCACGTGCTAATTCAACATTTAAGGGCTTAGCTACCCCCTGGCACGAGCCATGCAGAATTAAGATGGCGTATGACAGAGGAGTGTAGGCCAGATTTGATTGAAGAGACTCCTCGTCCCAAAAGTCCAGTAGGCCTCTGTCAGGCAAATGTTCAGGGATATATATACTTATTTTTTGATATTTTTCAATCTATCCATGGTAGAGAAAATATCCCAATTGTAATGTTTTAACAGACGCTCTAGTTCTCTGGTTATGCATTTGTATGTAAGATTTCTTTTTTTATGAAAGGTAGTTTCCCTATTTCATCTAGTTTTCATCTCATACTAAGGGAGTTCATGATTAACTGATTCACATGAATTATTGCAGTTGTGTTATGATAAAGGTTTTATTGTGGCACTATTGTATTCTCTGGTTTTCTGCATTTGAATGTAAGAAAATCTCGCGTTTAAATGCATTCTCCTACAGTCTGCTAGAAACCTGATGTTGATAACAGACCTTTGCATCTCTCTGATACAAGTCTTCCTCCTACTCACCCTTACTACGACTCACTGTCTGAATTATGTCTAGGACCTCACTTTCCCATGCATGCCTGGCCTAGTTTTGGAGTTGAAACAATATCGTCTGAGTTTACTTCCATTCGATCACCCCTTTCATACACAAATCGTGACATAAACTGATGGGCGTCCGGCTCTGCTCCTGCAAGCAATCCAGGAGTGACTTCCGTCGCCAACAGTAAGGTCATGCTTGCTTTGTTTTTAAATGATGATGATAAAGGTAAGTATGATATATTTTTGTTATTTTTCGATATACTACCATTCTTGTTAGTAATATTTGATTTTGTTTCCATTGCAGGATTGGAGTTACTCCAATGGCTACATTGGAAGCATGACTTCACTTAGTATATTTTATTTGTTTAGTAGTTAGAGTAGGTTTAGGAGTAGGTTTTATTTTAGTTTTATTTCTCAATTTTTCTCTTTGTAATAATGCAGTTATGAACACCAAGAGAACCATAATATGAATGTTATCAGGGAAGTCCACTTTAAATCTTTTTCTCTCTTCTTTTCGTTGAATATTTCTTTTCAAAAACGCAGTATCATCATGGAAATTTTAAATGGAAAGTAAAGAGATAAGTAAATTTAAAATATCAATTCAACCCTGACCCAAGGTGCTACAAGTAGGATTGCACTCATCTTAATAAGGATTTTTCTATTTTTAGTCTCTTTTATTTTTAATAATAATGCTTGGTCAAAGTAGCATCTCATGCATCACTATCTTAAGAAAAGAACTTGCTCGCGCATGGTATTTTATATGATTTAGTTCTTCCTTTATTTTACAGTGAGATGATAGTGGATACAAAACCTCAAGTTTATGTTTGGCCAAAATCGTTTCCTGAAAATTTTTCTTTTGTTGTTTTGATTTTGTGTACTTTTTATTTTGAATCCCAATAATAAAATTTGATTTGGTTTGTTGTGTGTTTTTGTTTTCTTTGATTATTTTGAATGAGATTTCTTCTTATCTTTCTTTTTGAATCAATATATTTTTTATCAAAGATATATTATCGAAGGAAGCATTTATTTTAAGACTTGTGTTTTTCAAGCAAATTGAAATAGTTCAAAGAGGTCTTGATATTAAGATATAGCTCAGAAAATTGATTTTTAAGTCAATTGTCACTCTCATATTGTCCTCAAATTATCTTTGCTAGAGTATTAAACCAGAGATATGGTTTAAATCTTTGAGAATTATGATGATATTTAAACTTTTTACGTCGTCCATATTCTTAAGGAATCACTTTTAAGTGCTTCCCCATTCTCTAGATGATTTCTTAAAGGAAATCTAAAATATCTAAACCATGATAAAACTTCCAGTTTTGAAAGAAAATAAATAACATGATCAACTATTTACCTGTATTGCAATTAACCTCTAGTATCACCCTGTTCTCTTTGTCATCAAGAAATCTATAATTGTATTATTATTTAAAAGTGGCATAAGAGGTTTGAAAGCACTTATGTGTGGGAAGTGTGTGTAAACCCGTCGGGGTATTGAACAGGCTCGCTGGCAGTGGGTAAATGCACACATGATACCAAGACAACTTCGTCAGGGTACTGAACAAGCCTGTTGGCAACGAAACAATGTCGGGTCGAGAGGTAGCATGTATATGTTTTTAAATTATCTTTTATGGAAGTATACATCATGTGGATACAACTATTGGATGAGATTAAAGCATTTGAGTGGGTTAAATGACATCCCTGTCGAAGCTATGGACGCCTACTGGCAGCAGTGGCTATGTCAACGGTATTGAAGTTATTTTATAAACATCGTGACTCTTTGATTAAGACATTATTTCAAGTTATAATCCCTTGCAAAGAAAATTCTATTGTCTGGTAATAACATTGAGCTTATCCTAATACCATATGGTCTTAGAGTGAATTTATTTCAGGGAGCGTAAATCCTTTTATCAATCTTATTATTTTCTTCCTGAGATGAAATCTTACCAGATCAGAGATAACTGCTTCACCCAGTAAGTCACCATTTGTTGGGCCCCAACAACTCCCCTTATATTTTTACAAAATCTAAAGGGCCCCTATTAGAATCTTGATAATTATAATGATCTACAGAATCAACCTTTTCAAATAGTTCCATACCTTGGCTTGCTTTGAGACAAACTTAAGACATTTACTATAGTATGAAATATTCATTACAAGAGTATATGTCAAAAGTTAGAAACGAGCATAAAAATCTCAATTTAAACAAAATGTTAATTTTTATCAAATGTTTACTTTCGTTTAAATTATGATTATCTGTTCATTCTTTTGCTCATTAGCAAGTTTGACTATTTTGAGTAATGTGTTCAATACTTTATCAAATAATATCTTGGTTGGTTTCTCATTTTCATGAAATCATTTGGTGATATTAATTAATTAAATTATTTTTTCATTTTGCATCTCATTTCAAAATAATAATAATAAAAGAATTATCTATCATTTGTTTGATTTTGTAAAAAACTAAACTTAATATTTTTTCTTCATTAACTTGAAGTTTCTAGATCATATTTGAATTTTTTTTATAAACAATGTTTGTTTAGAAGTTATAGTTAGTTTAAATCCATTTTTTATTTTTCTAGATTTTGTTTTATTCACAATTTTTAGGTTATTAATTTAGGTTTCTTTTTGTTTCACAGGTTTCTATTATCAAATATTTGATATGGATATGATCATGGCTTGATTGTATTATCCAAATACGTTAAAGATGATTGATCTAAAATAATTTTGGATTGCTACAAATAATTTTATGAGCAACAACAGATAAAATTTGGAAAGGCGTTAAGATCATATAGATGATGTTGCAGAACTGATTACAACCAAACCGTGGGGAATTTGAAGAAACGGTTGAAAACCCAGAACCAAAATGGACCCATTTACCTTCATCGTAGATATTTTCCCAAACAAATGCACGATTTGAGAGATATTTGGGTCTCGTTTAGAGGAAAATTTCAGGTGGCAGAAATTAATAGTGACCCCCAGACTGTTCATTCATTTTATAAATATATGAGAAAGATCAAAGCCAAGGGGATCCAAGAATTAGAGAGGAGGATTTTAATCATTTCTCTTTTGTATATTATATCTTTTGTAAACTTTTTATTTCTTTTCAAATGGAGTAATGGATGGCTGGTATCTTTGGGAGAATGGATGAATATTTTTAAAGAAGAATATGAAATTCCAGGTTGCTTAATGGCTGTTGTCCTATGAGTAAAATGGTTTTATTTTCATTATAATATATTCATATTCTTTGAATAACTGATTATGCATTGATTTAAATAGCTTTAGTCTTTTTTATCAATACATGGTTAATTATTATCATTTATATATTAATTTTTCCAATCTTTAAAGTCTATTATCCAAAAAAATTCTTCCAGGACTGCAGAATGGAAAAGTGATTCCAAAAACTTAACAAAACAACATATATGCATTTTGGCTTTATCCTTTTGTTTATAATGTTGTTATTTTTTATTTTTTTTAATCCTATTACATGTGGAGGTCTGATATCTTTAGATTAAATGATCTGTGATATGTAGGAGGTTTATATTATAAATACCATCTATCATTTGCTTCATCAAAATGAAAATGATATGATTATATCTTTGATTTAAATAATGGGATTTATCTTTGAGTTTTAAATTGAATGATAAAATGCATAGATTGCTTCCAGATTTATCTTGCTGTAATCATGTATAATTATGAGATCAAAGTTTTATGTTTGTGTTTCCTTTTCTGTCATTAAAACCTAAGATGCCAATACATGTTCTGAATTTATTTAGAACAATCAAAAGGTTCATTGCAGATTTCTCTCTTAGACATGGCAGTTGGATGTTCACCACTCATGCAGATGCTTGGATACACCTCACTAATTCACTGGCAGGATAGCTTCTTTATATTTTTATGTCATTTACATATCATTGAAACTAGAATGTATGGTTCATCTTTGACTATCCACATGTTCATGTTTCATTAAATGTTTTTGCAAGAGTCTTTAAATTTATAAAAGAAAAACAATAAATATTTTTATGTGCTTTCTTTATCTGCTTCCTAGAAGCAAACATTTTTCACATCGATTTTCGTAAGCTTCGATTAAAATTTGCATCTTGTAAATCATGTAAATAAACGAGACTTGTATATCTTCTTCTTAAATACAACTACTATAGTTACATTAGAACATATGTACATATATATATATATATATATATATATATATATATATATATATATATATATATAGTGTTTAGTAATTAGTTCGTGATTTCTCTCTTTTATTCATTTCTTTTAGGATTCTTAGATTGGCTAACGGATACATTAAACCCATCATAATGAGTTACACCAAATGGCTTGGTTTATTTAGACAACCCCAGACCAAACTTGCTCTTCCAGTTGACAGATGGTCAATTTCGCCCGTCAACAAGATGTCATACATAGTCACGCCAACCCATAACTTCAACAACTCATCAATAAGAGGCTCAATATATATGTTCATATCTTTAATCTGGTACCTACCTAATTGGTTCAACATACTGCATGATTACTTATACTTATCTAGATGTAGTTATATATAAAAGAAATAATTACCATGCACGAAGCAAAGAATCAAATATTTTGTCATACTTTAAAGCAAATAAAAGATAATTAAATACCTGGAACAATCATTGACAATATTGTATGCTCCCTCGTGATCGACATCCAAGGAGGAAGGTTATTTTTTATAAAAAAAACATGCCACATTGAGTATGTAGAATGAAGCTCTCCAAATGGATTGATACCATCAACTGCCAACAAAAGTAAAACATTACAAGGTTATTCTTTAAAAATTGGCCACTTTTCTTCGATGTACTTCAATGCATAACCATATACAATAATTCAAAGAACATCATATCGACTTATGTTCTTTGCCTAGAAATCCATAAATTGTGCTATACTTTGGCACCTAAACAACTGCTGGAAAGATGGAATTATCGGAATATAACGAAGAACTTTGTGAGCCACCTTCTTTGACTCTTTATAGGTTCTATATCTACTTATTTTACATTGTGGGCATTCATTTTATAATTCATATTGTCCATAATATATGATATGATCATTAGGACATGCATCAATAGCCTAATAGTCCATTCCAATTTATTTCAAAATCACGGATATTTCTTGATATGTGCGTGGAAAAGTATTTGACGTCAGTAATAAAACTTGAACTAACAATCTACAAAATTCTAAACAATAAGTCAATGTAAACGATATTAATCATCAATATCGCATCCAATATACTAATTTACAAATTAGAAAACAATAGAAATATAGGGAAAAATTGAACCTTTTAAGTATTTGTGAACATGCAAACATAAATAATTAATAAATTAAATACCTTAGTATCTGTGTGAGGCATGTGTTTGATAAACCATTCAAAACCTTCAGGTTCACCAACAACAATATAGAAGATAAAATGTTTGTTGTTGATCCTTCATAAAGAGGCTGACGTGAATTCTCGAGTAGAGGATCAAGATCATGACTATCATCCTGGTTGTCCTCATCCATTATAGAAAATGTGTCTTGGATCAATATATGTACCTCATATTCCTAATTTTAATCCCTAACGTTATCTCCATCCATATCATCATTAATAACTTGATCAACAACTTCAATATTCTGATCTCAAAGTTCATCACCTTGTAAAGGAGTATTTCTACTAGTACTTGGAAAATAACTCTTTGGAGGTCGACATTTTGGGGGTATCGTATATATATTTAAAAATAGTGTAAAAAAGTTAGTGTGTATAGAAAATATAAAAATCCCGATAAGAAATATTACTAAAATTCATGACATGTTGATTATTACAGAGAATCCATTAAATATTGAATCCTCTTACCAAGGGATGATATTCATAACCCCCTTTGGGCATTCCCCTTCTCCCTACAATGTCTTTCAACTGTTGTTATTAAAAAAAAAAATCTTTGCAAGCCTCTGTACTCATAGCGAGGGAAATACCATTTTCCATTGCCCATCGCCTCTAATGCCGCTCTTAACAGAGCAAGCTTCCTATCATTTTCGTTCATAGTGACAAATCCTTGTCCTGACAAGTAATTGTCTTACCTACACCATACCAAACAATAAGTTGCCAAATTTTATTTTTTAGCTACTCCTTTCGATTATGATATGTTTATTTACAGTGACCTACAATCCTCCCAATTATTTCTTCTAAGACATTTTGACCTATTTTTTATTTATTATAGATTAACTATTAAGATCGATATGATTGAATTTGTATTATAGATCAGTAGTGTGTACTAAATCACCATGGAAAATAATTACACACCATTTAACGAAAGTGGTCAAAATTTCTCAAACTTGAATCACTCAACACCATAGTACACTAGCCTCTAAGTTGTTTTGTAACAAAATGCCAATCTTTGAAATTCACCACCAAAAAAATAATGTCGACTACTTGTCATCCACAATTGGGTTGGGTTGGTTTAAATTATGATGTGTTTATTTTCATCTACATACAATGGTCACAATTTTATGCTACTTACAGTGGTCACAGTTTTTTTTTCTAAGACACTTTGGCATGTTCTCATTTTTCAATGTCTGACTAGTAGATTTCATCATATTATCATAGATTTCGTCATGAATTTTTTATATTTTAGATACTCCTTATTAATATTGTATAAACAAGTTACATCAACTACAAACTAAATTTAATCACTACATCTATAATTGTGTGTGATTATAAAACATTGAGAGAAACAACATCACATATAAGAAAAGGGTATGTGGATTTTATTGAGAAAGTTGAAACAAATATACTTTATTTATATTGGAAGAGTATGGTATATAATCATAAGTTCATTTGTTAAATGTGCTTAGTCATAAGACAAGAAAGTTAGTGGCTAACCATAAGCTAAGATGGTTGAAGGTGGTTAGTTAAAAGTGATTGTTATGTGCCTAATCACGACATAGATAACATCTTTATGCTAAGGTCATATGTGTAAAAATGTTTCCTTTATATAATAACAACATATATACCTAACATAAGTTTAGGGCTAGTGTTTATGTATCTTATTGTTATAAACATGAGTTTCCTCCCTATCTTATATATACCATAACTTATCATTTATTAATATAACAATCAACTTCAAGATTTTATTCATGTAGATTTCTTCCTTCATTTAATTGAATTAGTAAGTGGTATCCAACCATTAGGTGTGCAAGTATCCCAACCATTATTGTCACTGTTATATTATTTTCAATTTATGCAAGTGTGATCCCATTTGGGTACTAGGGATGTAACAAGTGGTATCAAAGCTTCAATCAAGCTTTGTTGGTGTTTTTTTGTTGGTTCTTAAAAATAAAAGAGAGAATAAAATGGCAATCAATTAATATCATTTCACCGATCACGGTTGAGTTTCAAGAGCACTTCCATATTTTTATCAATGAAAAGAGAGAGACATTATAGATACAATTGAAGGGGAAAGGGTATGTGGATTCCATAAACCTACAATATTATGGAATCCACATACCCTTTTCCATAGAATCTACTAACTAGATCTGAAAACCAAAGACATGAAATATGGTACTACACATATAATATGTTATCAAGGAAAAAACAAGCTACATGAAATTTTGACATTTGAACAAAAATTTACAGGTTAAATGAGTACATCAATAAAAAAAGAATACTAACCTTGCAAGCTCAAACTCCGAGCTATGTATATCGAGAATTGGATTTTCTCAACCGGTGGGTGATGGAAAAAATAAACAACTCAAACAAAATCCACGAGTAGTGTCGCAACTATAGAAAGTATGTCACAAAGTCTCTTAAAACCAGGTATATATAGATCAACTAGTCAACTAGCCGTTAACATCGACCAATGAGATAGGCAAAAGTTTCGTGGCAATACCAATGAAATTTCATGGCAATAGTGACGAACGTTCATGGAAATAGTGAAGAAAGTCCCGACCAAGTTAAAAAAACTATTCGTGGATATATCGACAAACTTTCGTGGAAATATCGATGAAAATCCCACCCTATTTAAAACACACATGAAAATAATGGAAACATGGAAAAATTTTGTGGAATAATCCGTCCATATGTAGTAGTGCTACAACAAAGAACTACATAGCTGAATTGATCACAAACCCTTTTGGGTGGGGTTGGTATTTCAACCATTGGGTCCCATGGATGTTGCAATACCCCTTGCGGCCACCCAGGAGGACTTGTCCCATGCTCAAAGTGAAGCTAACAAAAATATCAAGTTTACTGAGCCAATCCATCACATGTTCCAACATGTTTAGGATATTTTATAGAAATCAAATTCCAAGTACAATTATCTCCATGATCAACACCATGTGCCAGACAAGTTTCATATGGGAGATAAAGTTTAGTTGCACTTGCAAAAGGAACACCTTACGGGGCCCCATCAAAAGATTCATCCACTGCACTATGGACCTTACACCATCACCAAGGATGTGGGTGATAATGCTTCTGATCTCAAAATTTCTCCCTTCCTTGGCTTGCATCCAATATTTAATATGGACCTCCTTCAGCCATATTTTCCACCATTATTGGAAACCTCAAAGATAGCAAAACAATTTACACCAACAAAGTTCAACCCTGACTACATGAAATGTGCATCCAATGATAATATCATTTCCACATAGGTCAAGGGAACTCACCAATAAAGGATCCATATTTATAAGGTTTATAAAGAAAGTTAGCTACTGTACCAAGGCAAGCGGCTCGCCCAGGGCCAAATTCAGTAGAAATTTCATCATCTGATGAGAGAACTCAAAACAATGGATACCATTACTTTCTAAGGTGGGAGGATTGATCCAGGTGGATATCGGTGGCCACCCACCTATTCTAATTGTTTCATCTTGTAAGTTTCTCAGTTTGGTAGTTTTTTCCTAGTTTTCTAGTACTGAACTTTCGGGGCCGTTTTGAGGCCCTAAACAATGTTTTTAGGGATCGCCACAGTCAATATATATATATATATATATATATATATATATATATATATTCAAATTTTGATGGCATAATTTGTATTCCTCGGATAAACCTTTCCAATGGGCTATCATGCACCTAAAACAAAGATCATATGCAAAAGTTACAACCCAAGGAAGTTGATGTACAAACTTACCCCAACAGGGCCCACATTAGTTTTGGTGTTTCATCTCCTAGGGTTAGGTTTTTGCATATCTGGGGTTTTGGAATTCATGTTTATTGTACAAAGGATTTATGGGCCTCATTGTACTCATCTTATTGCAAATGAGTGTAGCCATCACATCTCTTCTCAGACATAAGTTGCCACCATTCTAGCAATCTTGTTTCAGTATGAATTTTACAGTTTCAACATATTTCTTATTTAATAGAACTCAAGTATTATTGTATCTTTGTTATTATTCACTATGTATCTATGTTATTATTATAAATATGTCTTTCATTTTGTTTTACTCATTACAGATCAACCCTTTTGCGGGTCATCATATGAAAAATGTATGCCCCCATAGTGATCTCTCATTTTAGTTTACATTTGAAGATGCAGAAAATTGCATTTTAGAAAGATATATGTTAATGTCACGCATATGGTGTAATTTGTGCAAGAAATAAGATCCTAATTCATATTGATATGATTCTAATGCATCTATATCTCTATTGTCTAATTTATCCATTTCCCAATTCAATGGAAGAGTAACATAAATGCAAGGGGACAAGAAATGCATCAAATAAACAATGTGCAGGAGTATATGAAAAATGTGTCCAATGTAAACAAATGATTTCTATGTAACATATGGCCAATATTTCCATTTTCAATGCATTGCTACTTATGTGTGAAGTCGTTTTATTTTAGTATTTTTATGCATTTTTCAAAACTATATCTTTCGTACTTCGCAAAATCAATATATGGCTTGTTTTCATCTTTTGTGTAGAGAATTGTTACTAATCCTCCAACATCCTGACATTGTGGTGCTTCCGCATGTTGGCACTTTAATAGTTGTGCATCATGTATTGTGGTAAGGCATGTGATTTCCATGGTGGTGGGTCATTTATGGCACGTTGAGTTGCTTGGATTTACGAGGAAAGGGCATGTATTTAGAACTGGTGCAAAGAAAATGTCCTACTTATGTATGGGTTGGATAATGGTTTATATTTATGATTGGCCATATTTCAAAGGTAATTCATATGTGTGGAAGATAAATTTTAGTAAATACAGGTCATGCATTTGTCCTTAAAGTAATTGGAGCTCGATAATGTATTTATGTTTGCAAAATTTGTAGTCAAAATACTTTTCTAAAATGGAAATTTTCATTTTGTTTAGAGGATTTTTCTATGAACATATGTCCACACTCCATGCAGTTATTTCTTCCACACCTCTACACTTCACAAAGGTATATCACTAGTGCAAACAACACTTGTGCAGAGAATTCATGCCATTTATCATTTTACACTTATGCATTTCCACACTTCCAATAGTTTTGCACCATGAATTAAAGCAATTCAAGCTTGGTAATGTATTTATGTTTGCGAAATTTCCTAGTCAAAATCATTTTTTACAAGGGAATTTTTCAATTTATATGGAGGAATTTACTATGAACATTTGTCCACACTCAGTGTGGTTATGTCTTGGACACCTATACACTTCACAGAGGTATATTGCTAGCACAACCAACACTTATGTATTTTCAATGCTTGTGTGGAGAATTCATAGCACTTGTTGTCCTCCACTTTCGCCCCTTCGCATGGAGAATTTTACAAGCAATGTAATTTTCATGATATCCCAGTATTTTGTGACACATTGATTTTCCTAGATGTACAAGGAAAGGGAAGTGATTTAGAACTAGTGCTAAGTAAATATCACACTTTTCTATGGGATATATAGTGCCTTATATTTATAATTATGTGTATTCTGAAGTTAATTAGTGTGTGAAAAAGAAATTTTATCAAGCACAGATCATGCACTCAAGATTAAATCAATTCAGGATTCATACTATATTTATCTTTTGATAATTGCTTGGTAAAACACCTTTTTATTATAGCTATTTTTTTTTATTACTGAGGGGGGGCGTGAATCAGTAATAGAGCAATAAAATCCTTTTTAACCATAGTATGCAAGTGTTATTTATCTTTGTGATCAATACAGAATTATCATCAATAAGTGAAGAGTAAATAAACCATGAGAAAATGAACAATCATACACATACAAAGTACACGATTATTTTTATGTGGAAACCCAATGCGGGAGAAAACCATGGAATTATTTTTCTTACATGTATTTAAGAATTACATTCATTGGAAGCACCAACTTCCTTTGTTATCCAACTCTAAATGGAAGGAGGCTTTTACCCCCTATATTTTCTGGCTACAACCTAAGGGAATCTATAACTCCCTAATTCTATGGCTACATCCCCCTATGTTCTTTGGCTACAACCAAAAGGTCGCTACAACCACCTATCCTTGCCCTGTCCAACCACCCTGAAATATAAGTGTCAAATGAAGAAACCAAAACCACACTGTCACTTTGAGATATACCATTGTAAACTTGTACCAACATGTATCACTGACCTATAGCCAACCTGTACCACTTCCCTGTAATCAACCTGTACTAGAACTAAGCCTATACCAACCAAAAATACCACAGCTATGAGATCTGTCTATTCTGAAACATGTGTATGTATGTGTGTTATATATACTGCATCCCATGTATATATGTGACCTATATTTTATGCAACCTACATATGCCTTCTGAAAACTAGGTTTTCCTCTCTTTTGAAAAATTCTAACCCTTTGCAGCCTTTTCCACATCCACCTGCAACCTGTCACTATGTCTACATTGTAACTATACCCTATTCATACATCCTCATACATATCATTTACCCAAAGTATCTATATCTACCTTTAGTCACATGCCGTTATATAAGTGTGTGTAATCATGAACAAGTATAACAACCCTCACATGAACTAGATATTAAACCCTTTATGATATTCAACCTCTCAATACATCAACCACTTCTCAAATAAAATATCTCAACCATGTATCACAAGAACCCTTGACCATTTGTCAAGAAATGCAAGATGTTCCTCAACACTAACAATATATATCAATGATAAATATTGATTATACTAACACTATATTTCTGTAGATCTGACTTATACAAAAGGTCCCATGCAACCAATAATATCTCTAGGAAAAATCCTCAAACCCTAATAAACATTTCTCATGTATACAAAAAAATACAACTACTCATAAAAATAAGACATACATTTTGAACCAGTGGATAGATCCGATGTACCTGATCACTATAGACCTTCATGGGAGCTTGATGGCAGAATCTAGATACTTGGCATCTCTATCTTCTCAAATTTCAATGGCCTTACCCTCATGTATGCACCCGATTATACTATCATCTGGCATACCTACACACCCTATTATACTTTTATCCCATGTATGTACGCACCCTATTGTATTATTAGTCTGGGTACACCTCAGAACATAGGGTTTTTTTGTAGTTTTTGTAATTCTGAAACTTTCTCCGTCAACCCTTCGTGCTACCTTAGACTTGCACAAATTCAGATATATCAATGAGTATATGCAATAAACCTTACACAATAATAGATATTCAATGTACTCAATAGGTGATAATAAGAGATCCTTTCTCTCTTATTTATACTTCCATGTAGCTTCCTCAAGGGGTTACCTTCTAACCAACTTAACCCAATTTCCTTCTTTTAGGGATAACCCACTTCCAACCACTTGTCCACTTGTAACCCACTATGCTACAAATAGTAAATTATCCACTTCTAGTTGCAACTAATTTATTTTTAATTATTTTCTTATTGCAAGAACTTAACCCATGATTAACTCCTAGTTATACTCACTTGACTAGTCAACTTATTCTAGGAGATTCTAGAACAAATTTGACTTCTTTGACCTTATAGATAACTTATGACGGTTCTCAAACTTCACAAGCCCATAACTCTCTAACCGTGACGAGTTATGTGGAGTTCAAAATATCAACAAAAATGGAATGACATGTACTATCCATATAGGATAGTATTACTTGAAAATATATTAAACTTCATACCATTATACAACAATCCAACTAAAGTCCCTTAAACATATTGTTGGATCTACCAAAATTTGCTACCGGACTTGCTTCAAGGGTTGCCCTCAATGACAACCAAACCAATTAATTAACAATCTCCCCCTTTGGAATTGATGGAAACACTCTGATGCAACTCTGAAGTCATATCTCTTATGGTCCCCCTGTGACCATCACTCCCCCTGGAACAATGCCTATGTTCTCTCTTTACAAGCGTCCAAGTATCTGACCTACATCTGGTGAATCTGTCGGCTTTTGAAATCAATGGAAATGGTAACTTCATGTTTGGGGACTCTCCCCCTAACTGAACTATCCTTAGGGTTGTCCCCATGAATGAACTCTTTCTAAACCTGTTCCCTCAAATTGAAATATCCTCTATATGGTTCTTCCTCGTTTAAATCTAATACATATAAAAAAAGAATTCAAAATCATTCATTTGGGATTATAAATTACTCTGAGTCTTTGGAGAAGATACTGAAAGGATTCCCTTGGAAGTTGTTTTGTGGGGATATCTACAACATGTTCCTTTGTCCCCACATATTCAATTCTGATGTTATTATCTTCAACCTCTTACCATAGAAAGTGATAATTGAATGGAATGTGTTTCTTCTTGGAGTGCATCATTGGATTCTTTGAGATACGGATAGTGCTTGTATTATCACAATATATACGAATGGGCTCATCATAGTCAACCTATATATCTGTCAAAGTTTGTTTCATCCATAGAACCTATGTACAACATGTTGTGATGTAATATACTCTACTTGAGTTGTATACAATGATATTGATGATTGTATCTTTCTTATCCAATATACCAAACACTCATCCAAGTAAAATGCTTCTCCACCGGTGCTTCGTCGGTCATCAATGCAACCTGCCCAATTTGCATTTGTGTAAGAAATAAGTGATATATCCTTCCCTTTTGGATACCATAATCCAAACTCTTTTGTGCCCTTGAGATATATAAAAATCCTCTTCATTTCTAAGACACATGATTCCTTTGTGATGCAGGAGCATTGCTCCACCTCAACAAATGTGCCAGAAAGCCAACACATAGGCACACAATGGAGAAAGGGAGAGGCATTGATCCTCCCATTTTTAAATTCGAAATTTGATCCCATGGGGATTTGTGTTGTAAGGCTGTAATAGGAAAGCCATACCTTTGTATAAGTAGTGGATAGGGTCACCTTAAATAGTTTAGTGTAATAAGGTCTAGATCGTAGTCAGGTTTGGATCATCATTTATGTAATGAATCCATAGGAGTATGGTATCATTGTTGGAGTTACTTGTTACTTCACACACGCCTAGGATTTATTTTTCCTAAGGTTTTTATTTTTTTATTAGTCATAATTAGTCATTATCCAGTCTCCTATATTTTAGGAGAGAATATTCCACCTGGAGAATATTCTCTTTCAATTGACACTTCAATTTGACTAGTTGAGTTGAGTTTAGATGTTGCATTGGGATCATCACCATGAAAAATTGGGATAATCACCATGCTAATTTGACCTTGACTTGGTATCATCACCAGAGTGGAACATTAGGCTTGATTCCTTGAGTTAAATCCTCACTACTCTCTGTTCAGTCAATTAAATGAAGACTAGTTGACTAGTTAACTCAACTAGGTGGGAGTTCACTCTCGTAACTGCCTGAGAGACTAGAATAGGTGGCAGTCCAGTCTTGTAACTATTGGTGTGTGTTGAAATCACTCTAGACCAACTTTATGGAGACTTGTTTCACCTCAAGTCAAACTCATTGAGTTATACAGAGTATATCATGTGTAAATTATTCATTATTCACAATGGTTAATGAGAATTCTTCCATTATTTCTCTCCTTCTTCTTTCTTCTATTCTCTCTGCAAATGTGTGTATCATTGTTTATATAGATATATTCTATGCAGTTTCAACACATTTTTATGGTATCAGAGCCGATGTACTGCTAAGAAAAAGCTACACCAATAGTTTTTGTAGGTACAAAAGATTGAAGACAGCGGAAAGATGGAATTCCAAAAAGAATTCATTCTTACACCTTACAACTATTTTGCATGGGAGAAGAAAATAGCCATACATATCTGATATAGAGGGTTATATAGGTTAACCATGAATATAGATATAGATCTGACATCATCCATAGAAAATCCAAGTACTTAAATCGCATGGATGAGGCACTCAGAACAATTTGAAGTCTTATTTCTCCCGATCTCCTTTTTCATATATCTTCCTGTCAGACTCCTAATGAATCTTGGACCATATTGGAAGGGATCTTTGGCAAATAGGATGAGATGAGGGGACACATGCTGGAGGTGGATCTACTCACATTAGATCCAAAAATATTCGAGAATATCCAATATTTCTTTACAAAATTCAAGGATTTACTGTCGCAACTCAAAGCTTACAGGGTTGATAAATCGAAGGAGGAGAAACAAATGGTTCTCACCATTCTCTCCAAGATTGGTCCTGAATTCTCTGTATTCATATATACATTCCATACTGTCAGATTTGCCTCTGGATCCACCTAGAAGATGCCTTCTCTTGAGGACTTTATCGGATCCCTGACACAAGAGCAAACCAAGCTCATCAACATGGGCGTAATCAAAGGCCCAAGGGTGCATGCACTCACTGTGCATGATGGCAGCCACAAATATCAGAAATATAAAGATAAATATAAGTGGAGATATCATGTAGATTTCAAGAAGGAAGGGTACACAAAACCCTTCATCAATGCCTACGGATCCAAAAGAGAAAAGGGAAGAAAAGGAGAGAAATGCACGTACTATCACAAAGGATTCCATTCGGAATCTGCATGCATGAAAAATGAAATATACCTGAAGTCTCAAATACTTTAGCAAAACAACCTTGGAGATTGCATCCCCGAGGGTGCAAAGAAGAAGAAGCTAGAAGATCTGAATTCCAAGAAAGACAATTCTAGCCATGCCTTGATTGCCATCAACTCCTCTCCCGATGCTTGGATCATAGATTCAGGAGCATCACATCACATGGATACCTCAAAATCAATATATTCGTCTTTGGATGCATGCAAAGTTCCTCCCATTCTGATGGGGGACAACTCTTATGTCGAAGTCACCCGCAAAGGAAGGATTGAACTCACCAATGGAAGCTTCGAGAATGTGTTGCATGTTCCCAAGATTTCTGTCAACCTTCTCTCTGTGTATCAAATGAAGAATTTTGGCACCAGAAAGAAAGTCATCTTCACACCAAATTCCATGGACATCTATGACATGCAAACCAACTCCAGGGTTTCTACCAGTGAGGTAAATCAACAGTCTAGATTGTATACATTTTCTGAATTCATTGAACTTGATTCTGCTTTACTTCTTACTCATGCTGATGAAATTAGTAGGATATGGCACGGAAGGTTTGGAAATTTGAATGTCATATACATGCAACATATTAGAAAGAACATATTAGTTGATGGTCTACCAAACATCCATTTCTCCAAGGGAGTATGTGAGGGATGTGTTCTCGAGAAACACCCTCAAGAGAAATTTGACAAAGGAAAGTTTCAACGAGCTTCTGCACCTTTAGATCTGATCCACAGTGACCTTATGGATCCTTTTCCACATCCATCCATCAGAAAAGCGAGGTTTTTTCTCACTTTTGTTGATGATTTCTCATGTTTTACTTGGTTCTACTTTCTCAAGCAAAAAACTGAGGTCTTTCAACACCTCAAATGTTTCAAATATTTGGTTGAGACACAGTCCGAAAAGAAGATCAATGTCCTCCAAACTGATAATGGGGGAGAGTATGTGAATCATGAGATTCATAATATTTTCCATGAGGAAGGGATTTAGTTGCAACATACAACTCCCTACACTCTGCAGCAAAACGGAGTTGCTGAACAGAAAAATAGATCTCTAAAGGAGATGGCATCTTGCATGTTGCATGCAAAGTCACTACCACAGAGACTATGGGACGAAGCACTTAACTATGAAACATACATTCAAAACAGATATCCCCATAGATCTGTCAAGGATAAGACCCCCTACAAGGCTTGGAGCGGCCTCAAACTGGAAGTGACACACTTTTGCATTTTTGGTTCTCGTGCATGGGCCTAGATTCCCTCTAAAAAGAGGAATGCACTTGATCCACATAGCACTGAGTGCATTTTTGTTGGATACCCTGATGGTGTGAAGGGATATTGGCTTATTTATCTTTCCTTGGACTGACTCATCATTGAGCGTAGTGTCCAATTCGAGGAAAGTGTCTCGCATGTACCTCAGCAGTCGCATGCAGACACCTTCACTCCTCCACCTGTCTGAGATGATAAGCATGCACATGCTGACTCTTCTTCAGATGAGAGTTATGATTTAGAGGAATCAGATGATTCAGATTCAGATTCAATATAGTTAGATGTAGAGTTAGAGCATCCAGATCCAATTGCAGAGCCAGAGCAGAGGCCCAAGTGGGCACAGACTACTCTTCAAGATGCAGGGGATCTCGTTGGTGATCTAGGCGATACGAGGAGGACTCAATCTGATTTCGAGGAGCCTCATGTTGCACTCACTTCCACTGAACCATTTACATCCAGGCATATTTTCTTGGTTCAGTATTCATATCCACAGTCTTATGGAGAGGTTGTTGGAAATCCCTTTCGGGAATCTGCCATGCAGTAGGAGTAAAACTCCCTCCTCGAGAACTAGACTTGGGATCTGGTTCCCCTTATTTCTGGGAGGAAACTTGTCAGATGCAGATGGGTCTATAGGACCAAGAGTGTAGCGGATGGAGAGATCAATAGATACAATGCCAGGCTTGTCGCCAAAGGCTTTCAGCAGGTTCATGGTATTGACTATGATGAGACCTTTGCTCCGGTAGTGAAGATGGATTCCATATGATTGACACTTTCCATTGCGGAAACTAAGGGATGGGAAGTCCATCATATGGATGTGAAGAATGCATTTCTTCACGGTGATCTCTCTGAGGAGATATACATGGAGCAAACCTAGGGATTTATGTAGGACTCATCTTTTGTCTGTCGATTGAAGAAGTCACTTTATGGCCTCAAGCAGGCTCTGATGGCATGGTATGCCAAGATGGACTCCTACCTATTATCACAGAACTTTGTACGTAGTAAATCAGACCCAAATGTATACATGCTTAGGACGACCGATTAACTTCTACTTTTAGTTCTGTATGTCGATGATTTGTTGATCACTGGTTGCTCGACTTCAGCGATTGTTGTAGTCAAGAGGATTCTTCATGATAGGATTTTGATGACGGACATGGGTTTGCTACAGTTCTTCCTTGGACTTGAGATTAGTCAGGATGCATAAGGCATCAAACTATCTCAAGCCAAGTATGCACGAGATCGCCTTGAGATATTTCACATGACAGACCGCAAGTCTGCTCCGACTCCTTTCCTATCAGGAGTCAAACTTGAGGATGGCGGGGAGACTCCACTGGTTGAAAACACACTATACAGACAGCTAGTGGGGAGCTTGTTGTATCTCACACACTCCAGACTAGACCTCTCATATGTAGTTGGCGCAGTTTCCAGGTTCATGCAGGAGCCACATGAGCTACATTGGAAAGATGCAAAATGTATCCCTCGATACGTACAGGGCACCATCACCTTTGGGATTCATTATGAAATAGACTCTACATTATATATCATTCATTTTATTGATTCTAACTGTGTTGGCGATAACATTGATTGCAAGTCCACATTTGGTTACTCACTCAGTCTTGGTTCCATGCCTATATGTTGGACGAGCAAGAAGAAATCTATCATTTCTCTATCTTCAGCCGAGACAAAGTACAGAGGGGTAGTTAACACAACCATTCAGGCTATGTTTCTACAACATTTTCTCACTGAGTTGGGCATTCCGTTTTATCGGTCGACCGTCATCTGGTGTGACAACCAAAGCACTTTGAAGTTCTACAGAGATCCAATTTAGAGGCAATGGATGAAGCACATCGATATCCACATGCACTACATCCGAAACTTAGTACACGAGGGGATCATCAACTTACAATTATGTCCTTCATCAGGACAGATGGCAGACATTTTCACCAAGACCTTCACTGAGCATAAATTCCATTCTCTCTGAGGTCGTCTTGGAGTGAAGGGCACATGTGCCTAGCAAATGTAGTTCTTCTTTTTAAATACATTGTACATTGAGG
>ML781332.1:527467-538677 GCA_009831015.1 Picea engelmannii
GTTCCAATGAGGTTTTCCCTCTTTTCTCACTTATTTTCAGTGTATCTTTTGTACTTGGGTACCTAACAGGGCCTCGTTGCTGGGACCCAATCTTTATTTTCACCATAGTGATGTTCAGGGGGGGTGTTGGAGTTACTTGTTACTTCACACACACCTAGGATTTATTTTTCCTAAGGTCTTTATTTTTTTATTAGTCATAATTAGTCATTATCCAGTCTCCTATATTTTAGGAGAGAATATTCCACCTGGAGAATATTCTCTTTCAGTTGACACTTCAGTTTGACTAGTTGAGTTGAGTTTACATGTTGCATTGGGATCATCACCATGCTAGTTCGACCTTGCCTTGGAATCATCACCATGCTAGTTTGACCTTGCCTTGGTATCATCACAAAAGTGGAGAATTATCCTTGATTCCCTGACTAACTCCTCACTACTCTGTGTTCAGTCAGTTAATTGAAGTCTAGTTGACTAGTTAACTCAACTGGGTGGCAGTTCACTCCCGTAATTGCCTAAGAGACTAGAATAGGTGGCAGTTCACTCCCGTAATTTCTGGTGTGTGTCCAAATCACTCTAGACCACCACTATGGTGACTTGGTTCACCTCAATTCGAACTCATTGAGTTATACAAAGTATATCATGTGTAAATTATTCATTATTCACAATGGTTAATGAAAATTCTTCCATTCTTTCTCTCCTTCTTCTTCTTTCTTCTATTCTCTCTGCAAATGTGTGTATCATTGTTTAGCTAGATCTATTATGTGTAGTTTCAACACATTTACAGTCATAACTGAGACAATAATGGCACTAAGGTGGTGAAGAGGATAAGCTCGGAGCGCCCTCTTTTGAAAAAGAGAGAGAGATCTTTGTAGAGGAGAAGGTCTTAGAAGCAAAACTCAGGATAGAGTTAGGATAGGAAGAGAATAGTTCTTGGAGATAATTTGAGAGAACTGGGACTCTGTCGTAGTCCAATTTTTGTAAAACATCTGTATAGACACACAGAGATAATAGAAAAACAGTTTTTCCTGCAAATATTGTGTTTATGTATTTGTGTTCATTGTTATGATTTTATATGTCATTCATGTTTTGAATGTATGAACTGGTGAAGTATTGTATATGCTTTAATTGTTTCTCATCTTTGAGTTCTGAGTGCAAGGATTGCAATGACAGAGGTGAGTTAACCTCAGGAAATCTCAAGAGTGATATCATTGGACCTTCATCAGTAGAAATGCAAGGAGTACACAGGAAGAACTTTGTGTTGAGTTCAGAGAGAAACATAGTGATTGACATCTCTGTAGAGATCTACCAGGTGGGCATCGAGTGGGTGCAAGTGTGCATAGAGAGAACTTCGCGTTGAGTTCATAGAGAAATAGAGTTACTGAACACTCTATAACAAGGAGCTCTACAAGGTGTACATTGAGAAGAAGGTTTTGAGGGCAGAAAGTTTTCATTTGAAAGAAAACAGAAGGGCCGAGACCCTTAGGAGAATGAGTATATCAAAAATATCAGAAGAGATAACACTTTTGTAAGTGTAAGAGAGTTCTAGATAACCGGGTTCACAACAAAAATTTCAAAGGTCAAAGCCTTTGAACATTGACAAAATATTCCAAGGCAGAAGAAATCAAAAACTCAGGAGGAGGAGCGACAACAACCTTCAGATCGGTTGTAGAAAGGATCCTAGACTGTTAGAACTATGTCCAGTGAACGGAGGGAGCGGATAGGAGAGGAACATATCCTATCCTTTGGATTTGAGAATGAAGGACCAACAACTGTAGGATCCATAAGGATGCATGGAAGAGACCGTACATTTCGGGTAAACTCACTCTGGGAGAAATGAGTGTATAGGAGTTTGAAACTCCCAAAGCTCGAAGTGCCAAATAGCCGAAGAGATCTGTATCGTTAGATCCATAAAGGACATGTGGCAATAGATCGTGAACTCTAGGTGAAAACACTTCAGAAGAGTGTGAAGGATGAAAGTTTGAAATTGTCGAAGCCCAAACAATCAACGCAACTGGGAGTTGTTGATATGGGTTGGATAGGTGTCACCATATCGTGAAATTCAAAGGATCGTACTCTGTATTTTTTTTGAATTTGTGTTTCGGAATGTCCCGAAGTGTCAAATATCGAAATGTATAAGGATCGTTGATCCAAAGAAAGAATGTGGATCGTTGATATGCAAGGATATGTGTGGAGGATGGAGATTCACTCCACTGGATAGCCATTGGATTAGGGAGACAGGTGTCAGAGGATCCAACACTCTGGAAGCATTCACTCTGGATATTTGTGATTGTTGAGATTTTAAATCTCTGAAGGGAGAGGTCCCGAAACAAAATACAACCATTGATTTGGAAGTGGACATGTGGCACCAAATCTAGAACTCCGAGTACAGAACACTCCAGAGGAAAAAAGAGGGTGAAAGACCCAAAGTCGTGAAGGAGATCTCAATCGTTGATTGAGGAGGAGGTCGAAGGACCATTGATTTTGTTAGGAAGGTTGAAGTCCTAAAGCAGGGGAAAAATCTAGATTGAAGGGGACGTGTGGTAGATGATCTGCCATTTCAGAGAAATCTCTTTGAAAGAAATGAGGGTTTGAGAACTAAAAATCCTGAAGGTTAGACTTGCGAAGGAGATCCTAACCGTATATTTAGGGAGACAGCTGTCAGCAAATATTTCACTTTGAAATATTTCCATACGGAGGAAAGAAATGTTGGAGAGTTGAAACTCCCGAAGCCCTAATCGAGAAATCAACCTTAGTCGTTGATTTATAGGGGATCTACGTGTCAAAAGATCATGGAGATCTGGGATCGTGCATGGAAGGAGGAAAGAAGGCATGAAAGGGACGATAGATCACAACTATTGATCACAGATCATTGCCAAGGGATTGGAGATTGATGGACGAGAAGGATTGGGGGGCTACAACATGCTCAGACATTAAGTTTCCTTGAGTGGGATGTAATTGGAACCACAGTATTGTCAAGGGAATACATGGTGCTTTGAAGTGGATTGAGGGGAGAAAATTGACTTGGTCTAAAACCACTCTTGCCCGAGCCCGCAATCACATATTTCTGTAAGGTAACAACCCAGGGCCATACGAAGAAAGGGGTTGTTGAAAAAAGATCTAGCTCCTGAAACGTGACATTATAGAAAGTGAACAGTTAGAGGTCGTAGGTACCATAGGACCTACACCTTAGGACGAAAAGGGGCATGTGTATAATTTTTTTGGGTTCAATCAGGAGTTCGAAGAGTCAATTCGTCTCAAAAGAAAGAAAGATATTAGACTGGGAGGTTACAGAACCCTAGGAGGGTAGGGGGCCTACATCAGGTGGTATCAGAGCCAAATTTTCATTTATATATTTCAGGAAAAAGAGAAAGAGGAGAAGGCTGATTTTTTTTTGCAGACAATAGAAAAGAGGGAGACGATAAAAGGAGATAATTTGATAACATCAAGTGTTATTAGAAGTTAAAGTTTTCATATAGACAACAAGTGAAGGAAGCAAGGTGTTGATGCTCTGTAAGTAGGTTGTTATATGTACACATCAACAAAAATTTAAACATCCAGGTGAGCTGTGAGAAAATATGGAGATGCTCTCGGATGTAGAGTGATACATAGGCTTTCCAGGAGGGCAGGTAGAAGGTGGAAATGGATACCGAAGGCGATGTGCATGGTCGAAGAGAAGACTACAAGAAGAAATGCAATCCAGAGATGGATCTGGAGCTCAATGAGATAAGAGAAAGGATGGAACAACTAGCATTGAGGATGCAACAAGAGGAAAAGGTACACTGGAGGTACGAATGTCCTCTGAATAGGAAGGCAAAATGGCATGTTCAAATTTTTTTGGCCAGAACGCAACAACAAGAGTTGAGAAGGTGGTTGAAGGAATTAGAAAATATTAGAGACATAGAGGAGGAACAGATTCACATCTATGAACCATAAATTGGGATATACCTTAGTGATTAGGAGGAGGTGAGATCACTCAAAGATTTCATAAACTACTAGGTGGGCAGAAATGGAATTTCAAGTTTCCAGGTGGGAAATGGAAATAGATTAGTCAAAGGTATCATATACCACCAGAGGAGAAATGCTGAAATTTCAAATTTCCCATTGAGAAATGAGATGGGGTCAGTTGATCTCATAGACTACAAAGTGGGTAGAAGAGAAGTCCCAAATTGCCAGGTGGGTAGGGGGAAGGAAATGAGATTGTCTGAAAGTCTCAAGAGCTCAGAAGTGGGCTCGGTTTAGCAAGGAGTGTTTATAGGTGAAATTTCATGTGGATTTGAAGAAAATGTGAATGAAGATGATGAGAAGTTAGAAACTCTCACCATCCAAAAGGAGGATCAGTAGAGCATTCTAATTATTGGAGGGATCAAGGAATTCCTACCAAGCAGCCAAGTAGAGGCTAGTGCAGCAAAAGAAGAAAGATAACTAGCATAAACTGTCAAAGAGGAAGAAATGGAGTAGACATTGATGTCTACCCCAATATAAGGAGAAGAGCATTCAACATAATTTCTCAATATTTTCAGCTAGGAACTTGAACAAGAGATGAATACAACACTGGATCCTACATCAGAAGTAGAAGCAGACAACATAAATTTTGTTGAACTGTATTAGGAATTGGAAGCCCTAGAGAGAAGGGTAATGGTGCAAAGATTTCACATAAAATAGGCTAAGTTGGAAGCATATGGAGGAGAATACTAGCCAGAGGAGTGGCTGGAAGAAGTTGGACTTGAACCAACGCAAGAGGAGCTGATAGAAGAAGCCAATATGTCAATGGAGGAAGATGAGAAACAACTTAGTGATGAAACTGAAACATTAGAGTTTATAGCAGGATGGAAAACTAATGCCACAGAAAAATAATATGTCATGGGTGATCAAGATGATATACCCACTTATAAGGAAGACTTACAACCGAGAAGACTGCATAAGAAGAGCCTGCCACTAGAGTAACTAGACAGGGTGATAGAGAAGATAAGAAGGATGATGTTGAGGTCAGCAGAAGCAGTCATCAAAGGGAAGATAAATAGAGGAGAGCATGTCATAGTAGTAGGGAATAAGGAGAAGAGGAAGAAACAACAACAATGACATAGCTAGAGAGGAGCAAGAGGAAAACTCCTAGGGAGAGTTTGGGATCCAGGAGGATTTCAACATTGGATAAGAGGAGCTCATGAGCAGGAGCTCATGAATTTTCATAGTAGTGGAGTATGATGCAGGAGCATCGCTCCACCTCATCAAATGCGCCAGTAAGCCAACACATAGGCACACAATGGAGAAAGGGAGAGGCATTGATCCTCCCATTTTTAAATTCAAAATCTAATCCCATGGGAATTTGCATTGTACAGATGTAAGAGCCAAGCCATACCTTTGTATAGGTAGTGGATAGGGTCGCCTTAAATAGTTGAGTGTAAGAAATTCTAGATCGTAGTCAGGTCTAGATCATAATTTATGTAATGAAACTGTAGGAGTATGGTGTCGTAACTGAGACAGTGATGGCACTAAGGTGGTGAAGAGGATAAGCTTGTAGAGCCCTCTTTTGAAAAAGAGAGAGATATATTTGTAGAGGAGAAGGTCTTAGAATAATAACTCGGGATAGACTTAGGATAGGAAGAGAATAGTTCTTGGAGAGAGCTTGAGAGAATTGGGACTCTGTTGCAGTCCAGTTTTTGTAAAGCATTTGTATATACACACGGAGATAATAGAAAAGTAGTTTTTCCTGCATATGGTGTGTTTATGTATTTTTGTTCATTGTTATGGTTTTATATGTCATTCATGTTTTGAATGTATGAACTAGTGAAGTATTGTATAGGATTCAATTGTTTCTTGTCTTTAAGTTTCAAGTGCAAGGAGTGCAGATTGTCCACAAGGAGTGCATTGAAAAAGGTGAGTTAACCTCAGGAAATATCAAGACAAATATCATTGGACCTTCATCAGTAGAAGTGAAAGGAATGCACATGAAGAAATCTATGTTGAGTTCAGAGAGAAACAGAGTTACTGAGAACTCTGTAGAGCTCTGTCAGGTGGGCATCGAGTGGGTGCAAGTGTGCATAGAGAGAAATCCACGTCGATTTCAGAGAGAAACAGTGTAATACCCCTAGTGTTGTGAGGGAAATCTCCTTATGGACTAGAAATTAGGGTTAGACTTTGCATGCAGATATGACCTAGAGAAAATATACTTTCTACCTTCATCCCTAGACTTAAATCCTATTTCTTTTCAATAAATGCAATGGCTATATCAACCTACCTCATTCCGGGCGTTCGATGTCGATCCTTTTTCATACTTGATTACTTGTTTGCATCTCTCCTTTCCAACACTGATCTTCATACAAGACAAGAAACAACTACACATGCATACTACCTATAGACTAACGGGTTAGAAATTCAAACATGTACTTAGCAAACTATGAATAACTCATGAATTGGGATGGGAAAACCACTTTCTTTATTACTTTGAATGAGTCAACTTACAAAAGTTGAGACTGGCCATTGCTCTGTGAACTTGATCCTAGGCTCCTCTTCAACTATCCTCCAACTGCTTTGCTTTGTATCTCCTTTGGCACAAGGAAATGCTAAAGGGTTGGGACAATGGGAATACGCAAATGGGTAGAGTTTCTTTGCTATATTTTTCCTCCCAAATAGGACCCCTAGCCCTTATTTTATAGGCTAGAATAAGTTAGGTATTTGGACAAACCCTCGACCATGCATGGCTAGGAGTTTTAGTTAACTCACCCAGAGCTATGTGTTTCGTCGAAAAATTTCCTTTTTTCATTCTTTTGTCGGTCCATGCGGGTTGTTTGAGGTTAGCTAGCATGTACACGTTGTTAGTCTCCCGTTTTGACTATATTTTTGCCTATATCATGTCAAATATACCTCCATTTTCATATCTAGTATCATTTCCTTCTGGCCTTACCATGACACATTTGACATCCTTTTACAACTAAATGGGGCTATTCAAGGTATTCTTATGATTCAAGTTATTTTTAATGTATTTTGATATTTTAAACTAATATTGATGCTAACGTGACATGAGTTAGGTACTATTCCTTTGAAACAGAACTTATCACTGCCAGGTACCAGCTCACACTTAGTGGAGATACCAAAGAAGCTGCTGAAGACTTGCACAACATGGCCAGAGTGGATTGACAGTCTGATTCATATGATTGATTGAGTCATAACTCAATATGCTGACTCAGGGTGAGATTGTAGAACCATTTTATTAGAATGATTTATGATCCACGCTTCTTGACACTGCGTGTCATGAATATGTGAAGTTCGTTTTAACTGACTATGAGTCATTTTCGGATCTAAGATCTATTTAGATTAATGCACCTATGTTTAAAACTATTTTGGAGAGCATCTATATAAACTGGGATCGCTCTCAAGAAATGTTTTTTTTATGCTATGTGATACAATTTCGGATAATACAAATTTGCTATGCATTATGTTATTTGTTGTTAAATGATTTGAGTCGTTTTATGAATTATGGAGCGTGAAGTATGAATTTTTTTTGCATGGAATGATTTGAGTACCTCTGGTTTCATTTTAGGGTGATTGCACCTCTTGGTTGGGCCTGCCAACAGGTTCAATTCGTTGTCTCTTTTCCACAGTAGAGTTAGTTTATTTCAGTATTTTAGAATCTGCATGTAAGTTAGTTTATTTTGAGTTTGGGAATTACTTTGCTAATATTCTTTCTTAACCATTCTTTGGATTAGATCATTTCCAGTGTGATATATGTTGGCAGCCAACCCATTTTTTCCATTATCTTATAAGCTGCCTACACCTATGTTTTGCAAACATCATTTTTTCGTCGCAATCTTCAAATAAACGACATTTTCATTTTTTACGACATTTGCACATTTGCCTTCGTTTTGTTTTCACGACTGTAAGCGTGAAAACTTCATCTTTCGAAGTCGCATTGAAGTCATTATCTGAAATGTCATTATCTCTTCGTTGATATACCTATTGCGCTTACCTTTTATTTATCATTATGCAGTTGGCAAGATCCTTTGATCGGTACTCATGCTTTGATTGATTGTGTAATTTGTTTTCTTTGAGTGTGCAATACATTGGCATTTAGATTTACGTTTTTATTTTGATCTACTTGACCTTTGGTTTCACGAAAATGCATAGAGGTTATGGTTAAATTTTTATATATGTCTTTTGATATAATCCCTGTGTTAATGTTTTCATAACTATTGGTTGGTTGATTATATGAGTACCCATTTGTACATTGGCTAAACACTTGATATGAGTTGTTACGATACATTGGCGCATGGTTAATATTTGATTTTGGTTTCAATTTGAATGGTTTATGGTTTAAAACTTTGGTGTAACGTCGATTGCGCGCGTTGGTTTATGCATTCACCATTGGTTTCATTAGTCGTCCAAGTGATATGACTGTTGAACTATGCTATAATGGGTTGAACTACTATGTAAATTGGCGGTTCTACTTTGGCAATTACTATTTTGCATGGCAGAGATAAGCTCCACCACCTTCGCACGATGACATTTATGCCTATCCCTTTTGCCCGTTCACTTCTGTTAGATCGGGTAGCTCTTCTCCTGTGTGTGTTATGATCCAAACCCTCATCTTACCATGTGCTCGAATCCATGGCACCAGTTGTGCGAATCGAGCCAAATGGAAACCAAGCCCTGTTAATGTTTGACAATGCCCACAAAGACTTGGAGGATAACGGATGGCTCACTTTCGTGCAGTGTTTTGAGGGTTTTAACCTAGCTGTGGTGCAAAAGTTCACCATGAATTTCGATGGATGTAGAGACAATGTGGGAGACATCCAGTTATAATTTGACGAGGAATTTATCAGTTCTGCTACAGGGTTACCCTCCTCGGGACAACGTTGGTTCAAAAATTGTAAGGTAGAGGAGGTTCCATGGACACTGTTGTTTCTCTCGTGCAAAGTTACCTCGTGTGACAGAGGTATGCCCATATCTGCACTTAAACCATGGTGGCACGACCTATTAATGCTATTCAAGCAGTTTGTGACCTGTGAAGGTCGATACGGACTTGTGTTCCTCTATCACCTGTGTTTGTTGATGATTTTTATAGGGTATCCTTTAAACATGCCTTTCTACTTTCAGAGCAGCTTATATAAGATGTCAAAAATATTTAAAATGCATAAGGCTGACAATATCCTATTCCATCATGGGCTTATTAAGCTTATCATTTTTTATCATTTGAGTTTACATGGCGATAGTTGGAGAGCTTTCGTCACTCGAAATGGTTTCGATGGCTCGAACCCTATACAAATCAATAAGCTTGTGGTGACTAAAGCCAAGGCTGAGCCATCTGTGCCCTTCCATATTCTATTGCCCACTCCTAAGCCTTCACTCGACCCTCCTATTGACTTACCAGACGTTGGAACCGATAAGGCCGAGACTATTAAGAGACCTGTGAGCAAAACGCCCAAGGCCAACCCTACTGCTAATGCCAAGGGTAAAAAGACTGCTCGAATGATTTCAAGGATGTCTAGGAACAAGACTAAACCCTCTGTTGAGCGAGACCCTATTGTTCTTAGTGAGGATTCGTATTCTGACGTGGAACGATTCTTAGCCAGCGAGTACCCTTACTCCCAGGGTTTATGCCCCGAACCACCTTACGATTTCGTGACGAATCTTCCTCCCTGCCTAACAAAGGATCCCAGCTACCCTGGTATTGAGTTGCCTAATGAAACCCTCAGTCATATGATCAAACCCTCGCCTTCTCTTTCAAACCCCTCACAGTCTCCCTGCGATCAATGCGATTTATGGTTGGAAGGATACTACATTGATGTTCCCATACTCCAATCGAAAATTAAATCACTAGAAAGTCAAATTGAGGTATTGACCAGCCAACGAGACCAACTCCAAGCAACTGATAAGAAGGAGAAGACGACAGGCTCCATTCTTTTCAAAAATGTTGAATCGGCTACGACAATTATCAACTCCAAATTGGCATGATCAAGCCGTCTCGTCGCTGTATAGGTATGATTTTGATATCGTTTATGTTTTATGAATGATTAAGGTTAATATAATGAGTCGAATTTAGTTTTGGTTACACTTTGAAATGCCTCTGTAATAACGTGTTTATCCTGTATACATTTCGTTTTGCTAAAAATAAAAAGAAATTTTGATTTGATATATGATCTAATCATTCTCAGTATAGAAATCGATATATTTTGATTGGATTTGGATGGTCTTCATTTGGATTTGATTGATTGGTTTTCCTTATTGAGTTAACAAAATTAATAGTTTGTCTTCGACTAAATTGGTTTGTATCTGATTTGAAAAGGAAGTTTGTCATGCTCAGTTTAGAACACGATCATGTTCGGATTTGATTTTGTTATGATTCATATGATGTGATTGGCAAACGATTTCAGAGAGTTTGGTTGTTACAATTTTTCAACATGTTGTGTCCTATGATTTTCTAAATTGGGAATGCAACTCTGTTTGATTTTAATGTGAAATGAACTACTCTGTTTTTATAAAAACAATATGCCCATTTAAGTCTATGCAGGTGCGCCCGAATTATGGAATGGATTCGATTCGTGAAAACTATGCTAAACTCCAGCCGATTGATTCGCTTGATTGGATTGTTGTTAGTTCGATCATTTTAATGAGTTGAATATGGATTATAATTGATGCTCTGTTTGATTTTAAGTTACAAAATGAATTGGTCAAACCCGGTTATAATTCATTATCAAATGAACGGTTTTGATCGAAGTCAATCGATCTTGCTTACCCCAGTTTGAAAAAAAAAATGATCGGATATCTTGTACGAACTCTATTACACCTTGTTACGTTTTCGTTTGTGGACAGTTATGCATCAGTATTGGTTTGATTCTCTTATGGTATAAATCGTTTGCTATGTCGTTACAACCATAACGAATTATAAATGATCCTGTTCGATTTGATCATATCTCTGTTAGTCAACTGAGAGGGGGGGGGTGAATCAGTTGTTACCGTGCTTAAACAATTATGCTTCTTTTAAACTCTTTGCCGAGTCACTAAATGATGATCACAATAATGCAGGGGAATAAACAATGGCATATTCAGCATCAGTCATACATAAGAGAAACACATAGACAGATATTTCCTGAGGAAACCCATACAGGGTAAAAACCTCTTTTTCTTTATATGATAAGTAATTGTTACATTCTTTACATGATCATACATATGAGCACCAACTCATAATGAGGCTACAACCTCTGTTTTGCAGGCTGCAA
>ML781332.1:563011-611122 GCA_009831015.1 Picea engelmannii
GACTCGACACCAAGACCTTTATTCGTACCTGTTAGGATGTACTATAGGTACCTTGAGGCCCATTGACATCATTGGTGGGTCATCTCGCATTGGTTAACGACATTCATTAATGGCCGGTAATCCAATGATTTCTTTTTGTGTTCGATTCGAGAACATTTATTCACACAAATAAGAATTGTACCATGGGTTAAAGCTTTGAAGCTATTGAAGACATATTTTTAATTGATCTCTTTCAATAAGGAACAAAAGACAGGTTTAGGGATAACCATCAGATAATTTTCTTTCATAAACAGGAAGTCTCTTTCTCAGCAAGTTATTATTGGTTCAAGTTTCTCTGCAGATTTCGGGTTATTTCATCAGTACCAGTCAGTGCCAGAACAGAATCCATCAGCTACAATGGTCATCAGAAATACAAATTCAAATTACAATTTTAGCACTCTCCATATACATACTTGACTTCAAAGATCTCTACAGTAAGAAATGCATAACAAGGGAATAGGTAATCTAATTCAGGTATGCTTAGTTTCATGTTGGTTTAATGTATTAAATTACATATTAATAATTTGAACTGGGAATGCCTCGATACTCCATAATATTTCATTATACCTATACTCTGTACCTAATAAACCGATCCTTATTGACACTTCATATCATGGAAATGCACTACATTATCTTGGCTGAATTCGACACGATTCATATGTAATAATATTTTGCAAACGTGTACGACCACCATCATTTCCTTACATGCTATCTATCCTCATGACAATTCAAATGTTCTTCTATGATTCCTCTCATGACTACTTCACACATCATACTCTATTCCTCTGTTTCCCTCATCTAATTCTGCTGCTCACCTGTGGACCGTTCCTGTGATACCGAGTGAAATTATGGTGGCAAATTGTCACGAACCTGAGACTTTTGCATACTTGGAAGCTCTTCCTGAGTATGAATCCACCAAACACATTTTTCATAAAGCTAGATGGGATCCGTTCTTCAAAAAATTTGATGGGTATGATGATTCACTTCGCTCTGTGTTTTCATGGTGGACTAGCGAAGGTGGGCGAGCTAGAGTTTGAAGTCACAGAAAAATTCATCTCTGAAGCAATTCAATTACCCAACACTGGTCAGAAATGGACGAAGGGCCAGCCCGTCGACAAGAAGCTCTTCACGCAGCTCCTGCAACCACAGTACCGGAAATTACAATGGTCATAGGGCACATCAAGGTCATGGTTAGAACCAAAATGGGCTCAGTTTCTATCTATCCTCCAATGCTACCTCACTTGCGAAGGACGATATACGATCGTGTTTCCATGTCATGGCCGACTCCTGCTACATTTCAAAGGTAACCATTTGATGAACATACCCTATTTTTTGTTGAAGAGTTTAAAGAAAATGGCAGAACAGGTCCGCAAAGCCAAAGATTTTAGAGGTAGCTTATTTCATTTTGGTCTTGTCAAAATATTGATTAGGTCCATGTTATCCCATAAACAAGAAACTTGGGATATGTTCATTGTAAGAACCCTAGACTCTGACAAATCTAGAGATAAAAATGTTAAGTCCTCTCCTCCACAGAAGAAGCTGAACTCTAAGAAAAAGGGTGTTAAAACCCTGACCAAAATCTGTGATGACCCTAAGAATACACCAGACTACACAATTGAAGCTAGTGATGATAATCCTGGTACTGAACATTCATTTGATGTCCATGGTTTTGATAGTGTGGAAACTAACCATGACAGAGTGGAAAACACTGTTCCTACAGAGGCGAATGTTGAAATTCCGATTTCTCCTCCAACTGCTACAAATATTATTGATGTGGAACAACTTGAAGAGTTAATTGAAAAACCTAGGAGAAATCCCAAACGAAAATGCACACGCACACTGTCAGGTATGGATAACTCTCTGCCCAGTTACCCACCATAGGAAATATTAAAAAGTGTGGATGATCATGAGGAGGCTCCAGAGTCCTCTGAAATGACATGGAATCTCTCCCAACTCATTCGAAAAGTCCATAAATTCAATCGAAAATCTAATGCAGCCAAAGAAATTGAGCAGGACATGCCAATTCAAATGCCAGTGGATACCCCTGCTCAGGTGTATAAGGATTTTACTCCTGAACTCAGCCTATTCGACAACCCTGATCAAGTATATAAGGAGTTTACTCCTGAACTCATCCCAATCGACAACGCTGATCAAGTATATGACGAGTTTACTACTGAACCTAGTCCACTCGACACCCATGATCAAAGACCAGATGATTTCACTCGTGCGTCCAGTCCTCAAACACAACAAGGACATGGTAAAACATTTGAATCTTACTGTGAAATTTCCTCCAGTAAATCCTTGAGACCAATGGTAGCCATATTAGAAATTAGGAATCACAGGTTGAAAGAGAAGTTACATGAATACACCATATTGGATCAACATATCAAAACAAAAAATGAACTTATGAAACTCAGGCAAACTCATTTCTCGTCCAAGATTGAACGATTAAAACGAAAAAATAAAGGTCTTTTTCCAGAGGAACAGGAGACTGCAGAAGATTGCCAGGAAGCACATCATCATTAATTGAGTTCTTAAGAAGGAAACCAAAGGCATGAAGAAACATGAGAAATTGCAAATGTTGGTTGCAGCTGCTGCAACACTCTGATGAATCTCAGTTTTTTACTTTTTGTTGTCTGAGGATAGGCAAAGACTTCAGTTTGGGGAAATGTTAGTCTCCAGTTTTGACTATATTTTTGCCTGTATGATGTCAAATATACCTCCATTTTCATATCTAGTATCATTTCCTTCTGGCCTTACCATGACACATTTGACATCCTTTTACAACTAAATGGGGCTATTCAAGGTATTCTTATGATTCAAGTTATTTTTAATGTATTTTGATATTTTAAACTAATGTTGATACTAACGTGACATGAGTTAGGTATTGTTCCTTTGAAATAGAACTTATCAGTACCAGGTACCAACTCGCACTTAGTGGATATACCAAAGAAGTTTTCGAAGACTTGCACGACATGGCCAGAGTGGATTGACAGTCTGATTCATATGATTGATTGAGTCATAACTCAATATGATGACTCACGGCAAGATTGTAGAACCGTTTTATTAGAATGCTTTATGATCCACGCTTCTTCACACTGCGTGTCATGAAGCTGTGAAGTTCATTTTAACTGACTATGAGTCATTTTCGGATCTGAGATCCATTTAGATTAATGCGCCTATGTTTAAAACTATTTTGGAGAGGATCTATACAAACTGGGATCACTCTCAAGAAACGTTTTTTTTATGCTATGTGATACGATTTCTGATAATACAAATTTGCTATGCGTTATTTTATTCGTTGTTAAATGATTTGAGTCATTTTATGAATTATGGAGCGTGAAGTATGAACAATTTTTGCATGGAATGATCTGAGTACCTCTGGTTTCATTTTAGCGCGATTGCACCTCTTGGTTAGTGTTGCCAACATGTTCAATTAGTTGTCTCTTTTCCACAATAGAGTTAGTTTATTTCAGTATTTTAGAATCTGCATGTAAGTTAGTTTATTTTGAGTTTGGGAATTATTTTGTTAAGATTCTTGCTTAACCATTCTTCGTATTAGATCATTTCCAGTGTGATATCATCTCATAGATTGATGAATGTTGAATGCGTTATTTATCCTTGTAGAACTTGAAGAATGAACTAGATTTGCTTTGTTTCTAGTTTCCAATTTGATCATCATTTAAAGGGAATGCGAGTTTAGATTTACTCTATTCTGTTAGGATAGTTAGTTTATAGTCGGATTAAAGGAAGCTTCCAGTACCTGTAGGGTAAATAGGACATTTATTTGTTTTACCTGTGGTTAGATTCAGAACTGTTTTTGATGCTTAGATTAAAAGGTTTTCAAAAATGATCTTTCTTTTATGGTTTAGATAGATATTATGATGATTAGATGTTTAAGCTAATGGTATATAGTCTTGGGAGATTACATTGGATAAAAAATAGAAGTACCTGTACTTAAACTCCTAACTGTTTTCCTTTGATGAATTAAACAAGAGATGATTAGTTTCAAGATAATCATTAGGGTTCAGTTTCTAAGAGTAAGTTTGTGTTTTCTTCTCAGAATAACCTTTAGATAGGAATTAGAATCTTACCAGCACATACAATGTAGCAGCTCTAAGTTCACTTACCCTGGTTTGACAATTCAGTGTTTTTAGGTAATTAAAAATCTTTAATATAGTATCCTGACACACACATTCAGTAATGGAGTAGGGCGTGTGGGCCTTTATAAAAGAGGATTTTTAAAGAGTTGTTCAGTATTGCTTTGGCAAAGAAGGGATCTGAGATGGCCTGATGCTAGGTAAGCATGTATGGTGAAAATTAGGGTTATAACAGATGCCCCCTAATGTGTGAGGTCAGAAGAGCATTTGATGGCCTAAATACATTACCAATCTTTACTGATGTGCCGAACGATTGAGCCCAAGGATCAGGAACCGGGAGGTGTCATCTGCAAAATAACAAATGTCTCACCAAGGCGGGCATACCTATGCTTGGGATAAAATAGAATCATGGCTACCAATCAAATACATTGTATATCCATTTCATATAACTATATAAAGAGTATCTGTGAACAATACACAATGGAGCTACATCTCGAAATAAAAAAGATATACATATAGAGTATCCATCTTCTAGAAGCTGATACGGCCTGATGGTTGGAGATGAGATCTTTAGAGCTCGAGAAACAACTTCAAAATATTCAAAACTCAGGTAGGAGTGTAATATGAGTGTACGACTGCACTACCCAGATGTCTTTGATGGCTCGTCAGTCTTGGACTTGATAATATTGATGATCAAACTGAAGGCTTTAGTGATTTTGAATAAGGACTTGATTGGATGTTCAGGATGGCTAGGTATGAGGGCAAGAGACATATTGCAGAGGGGCTGACTCAAGCTTGGTGACAAACTTCCCTTGGATAATCACATGACAAATGATAAGACTCATGCAACATGGAATTAATCATAAGTCTATGAAGTAGGAGGCAACACAAACTCTCCATATGTTTGGAAGGATAACCAAACGGTGGAGGACAGAATTCTATATAGAGAGAAAAAGCTTCCTAAGGTTGTACTACATTCGATAGTCTGATGAACAAACAAATAGATTTTCTTTATCCAAGAGCAACTCATTATGCTGCCAATAAAGAAAATACTTTTCCCTTCCTCTTTTTGGGGTATATTTGTTTTGGTTTTTTTTTGTCTTTTTCAATAATTTTGGGAAAACGAATAAAGGAATATTACGTTACAATGGAGGAACGAGTGTTGAAAACATACAAGTTCAAGGCACAAGGACAAGACTGATGTTCTAGTAGAATGATACTCGGGAAAAATCCTTTGGGGGCCAAAGGTGTTAAGACGCAGAAGCAAACTGTTACAAAGCTGGGGTATACGGTATGCAAATGCGGTTAATAAAACACACAATGGTAACATCCTTCGATCTAAGTTTAACGAGCCCAGAGAAGGTAAGCTCGATAGTTTTTCATATTTAGAGAATTTGAAAAAAACATAAAAGGAGACTCCGTTGGGGTACCTTTTTCGAAGATAGTCTAGTCGGTTCAGAAAAGGTGTAAACTAGCACCGATAAGACGTCGATTCAAAACTATTTTAACGGGTGTGACAAGGACCAGATCACTCAGCCATTTTTTCATTTTTAAGGAGTCTGGAAAAAACTTAAGTATGGACTCCATCAGGAATGTTCTTCTGGACCAATTTAACAAGTGTGAAAGAATAAGGTCACTCAACAATCTTTTCAATTTTAGGGAGTCTGAAAAGAGCTTAACTATGGACTCCGTTGGGGTTTCTTTTTCATAAATTTGGTCCCTCAGGCCCGAAAAAGGGGTAAAATTATACCTGAGAGTATTGTTCTAAAGAATGGAAGTTCTATAGAGTATACCTTTGTTCGTACAGTTGACCGTCCGAACTAAAAAAGGGGTAAACTACAGTCGGGCAGACGTGACTTCAAATTTCATTTTAACGAGCGTGACAGGCCACAAGATCGTTCAACAATCTTTTCATGTTTAGAGGGTCTGAAAAGGGCTTAAAAGAAGACCTGTTATTTTTTGGGAGTCCTGAGGGTGAGGTCAAGAGTGAAGATGAACCATGCAAATGAGGCTCAAACTCGTATTCTGGAAAAACTGCAAGGACTCCCTAGCCTATAATGTTGTAGAGACAGCATGAATATCATAATGCAACTAGGATCTACCTAAGATATACCACCAAGTTGCGACACTTCTAAATCAAATACAATGGTTCCATGTCACAATCTGATGGCATCGATCCTATGGCAAAGGAAAAATACAACGAGATACAAAAATCAGGGTAGAAACCTAACCTATATGCTCAAGTTGATCATTTGAAAATTTTTCATGGACCATCGAAAAGTACTCAAAACTCCCCAAAACTATCCCAATACCCGATCAAATCCCTCCGATGCAACTCCTGAATCACTCTAAATGGTTTTTGGTATAAATAAAATGATAAGGGAGGCCAAAAAAGTGACAAAAAGAGGCCAAAAAGTCTATAAATAGAAGCTGGCATCTCATTATCACCATTGTTGATTTGGAAATTGACTCTGGAGCCAAAAAAACCCCTTTGATAAAAGTGGTGATTCCGAGAGTTACAGTGGACAAAATGAAATTCCATCTGGACCAAGTAAGTACAAAATCCCCTATCTAGCTATTCAATTCTTTATTTTTTCTTTGCATTTCATTTTTTGGGTGGGCATCGACCTTTAAAAGGTCGGACCTAGGTCCACGTGGGCTGTCTTTGGACAGGTCGTGTGTACACTAGGGCAGAGTAAAACCTGCCCATGTGTACAGGCGACTGTCACCTAGACAACACGCGTGGACCACCCTTTATAGACAAAAAAATCAAAAAGCACTCACCCACCCTCCTGAACCTTGTTGTTTTGGCAGGATGTATGTCCATTGGAGGGAAAGGGAGCATGAATAAGTTGGTGAGTTGGTTGCGGGAGATTCGAATGCTATGGCCGCGTTAATGCAATGTAATTTGTTAAAGTTCTTTGTATGTCCGTTTATAAGGGTGAAACCGAGGCTACTGAATGCCTTGGTGGACTATTGGCACCCTGATGCAGAGGATTTCATGCTAGATGGGCAATCACTGGTGACCACCACCAAGGATATCTACTTTTTGACTGGCCTCTCAAGGAGAGGGGAACCAGTCAATTTCAAGACGTTTTCGTCGGGGCCGCATAACATAGTGGAATTGATAGACCTGTAATATGAGGCTGGGATAGACCGTTCGAGCTCCCAGGTGCCTATAAGAAAGATCACTAACCTATCGCTGCAAGCGATAGTATTGTTCATTGGGAAGATTACCGGTTCAGCGACCTTGCATCAGGCATCCCGCGCACAGATGAATTGTGTTGTCTAGTGGTTGAATACACAAATTTTTGACTGGAGTACTACACTGCTGGAGTGTATGAAGAGGCAATTGATAGATTGCCGTTAGCAGAAACGGAGGAACTTTGGGTTCAGGACTATTTTGTGTTCATTCTTTTTCAAGAGAGTTCCGAGTTTTAGTCCTCGGGTAGTGGTATGAGGACATCAGGCCTCTTTTCCTGCTGTGTGTAGATGGGAAATATTACTGCCACGATAGGGTGGTGGAAGGACTAATGATTCCTTCGATGATGACTTTTTTTCATGGCTGTCACGACAGATCCCGATTATAAAGGACTACCCCTATGTCGGGATTGATTTTTCGAGAGACCCGGAGATATCAGTACCTCCTGGTGAGGAGCGAGGGGAGATGGGTAAGCCTCCACCTTTGTAGTTTTTTTTTGTTGTATATGTAATTTTTATGTCATTTTTGTTATATATCATCATTTTTTTATATGCCAGAGTATTTGACGGATATACGTTTGTTGCATGTAGATGTGGAACCAATGTGACCTATCGATTATGCAAGGAACATGTGTCGTCCTCGGCTAGGGGCCGTAGCCACCGCTGTCGGGGGACTAGTAGTAGCAGGAGAACTCCCAGCCGGGGAGGCTGAGAGGGTACTTAGACAAGTTGAGAGGAACTTTACTACACTCACTCGCACAGTCCCGATGGCAGAGATTGAGGACCTGCCACCATCCATGCAGCCTCATGTAGTGGGGGCACCTCGGACATGGGTTCGATTGTTTAGGCATTTATCCCATGTTGTGGACCAGTATAAGAGGGCCCATAGGCCTTGGACCTATTTATAAATTTTACGTGCCAGGAGCACTACTTGTATATATTTTTTGAGGGCATAAGCTCTGTGACTCTTTATTGGTCCTATTTTTGAGGCACTTGCATCCATCTATGTACTCTGGTTAATTTATGATATTATATATGGTTTTTTTTGTCTTTTGTGTCGTATGGATCATGTGTACAAATAATGTATTTACATTATTATGTTAATGTTCTTTCATATGTGTGCAATATGCCAATCTAAAATTTGACTAGCTAGAGTATCTGTAACTTGGTTTAATCTCCTAGGAACATTAAAATATGTAATATAATCAAAGTTTCTTTATAAGAGACATACCCTAAGGAATCGTCGGTGTAAAGTTGGATCATGAACCTTGTATACTCTGTTTAACTGAGACACAACCAATTGAGCATCGAGATAGACTCGAAGATGAGAGATACCTAATGACAAAGCATCACGAAGTAATTCAATAACTGCACTATACTCAGTGACATTATTTGTGGTGTCACCTAAGCATATACCTCCGGAAGATAACAACTAGCCTTGAGGTGTAAAGATTACCCAAGCTACGAAGGCAAGCCTCTGAGTGTGTCTACTAGCACCGTCTGTATAACCAACAAACACCTCAGAATCACTTGACATCTGCCACAGTGACGAAAGATAACATCAATGATATGTCCATAATACTTAAAAGAAACTAAAAAGTAATAGTACAAAGACTATACATATGTTACAAAAAGTTACCCACAGTGACTTGCCTATGAGTAATACTTCTTGAGGTAGAGCACATTTCTAGGCTCTGCCAAAGCATTCCCTTTGAAATCAACCAGACGATAGGCACCCTTTTTTAATACCTCTTTTATGATGAAAGGCCCAAACCACATGGGATTGAATTTGCCTACCCCCACAGAGTCCTTATCTTGGTCATAGACCAGGACAAGGTCACCTTCAGAGAAAATCTGAGGACGAACGGACCTATCATATTGACACTTGACCCTATGTTTGTGAGCCGCGTTGGCCAGGGCCGCATCATGACGTTGTTCATTGAGCTACTCAAGGTATACTAACCGTTCTTTGAGTGGAGAAGTGTCTGGAAATAATTGTACTACCAATTTTAGAGACGGGATCTGACATTCGATGGGAAAGACTACCTTCAGCGCATAAATGAGTTGAAAAGGTGAGAAACTAGTTGCAGTCTTAACAGATGTTCGGTAAGCCCATAATGTTGAGTATAACATCAAATGCCAATTTGACTTGGCTGAGTTGATAGTTTGTTGTAGAATAGTCTTAAGAGTTTTGTTTACAACTTCCACTTGCCCATTGGACTGGGGGTAGTAGGGTGATGAATGTTCTTGCCGTAACCCAAGCTTTGATGTTAATTCGGTTATCATCTGATTCTGAAAGTGACTTCCATGGTCAGTGACAATCTCCCTCAGGACGTCGAACCTTACTATGATCTGGTTGAATAAAAAGAGAGTTGCAGTCTCTCCATCATTTTTAAATGTTGGCATAGCTTCAACCCACTTTGTGAAGTAGTCGACAACTACGATGATATAGCGATGCCCCCTTGCTGAAGGGGGGTTTCATGTGGTGTAATCAATCCCCCACTTAGTGAAGGGACCAACGATGATGACAGGAAACATGGGAGCGGGATGTGTCCTCATCTTCCGAGAGAAGATTTGGCACAGATGGCACTTCTTGACCGATTCAATACAATCTTTGATAAGTGTCGGTCAGAAGTAACCCGCTCATAGAATCTTTTGGGTTGTTTCCAACCCACACAAATGACCACCACAAGCTCTAGTATGGAAATCATTAATCACGATAAATACCTCCTCATGAGTGAGATATTGGCGTAGGATGCAGTCTACACCTCTCCGATACAACGTATCATTGAGTATGAGATAATTCTTAGCCTGATGGCATATACGTCGATGCTCATCATGAGAATTAGAAGTGGGGCACTTCATAGTCTGGAGATAGATAAGTATATCTCCATACCAAGGATATGAAGATGTGATCAAAAACATATGTCCCTGGATAGGCGATTCTTCAGGCACAACGTCACTTGACTCAACCAGAAGTTCTAAAATAAGCTCTGCGAAGACCGGTGACTTTTTGGACTTTGCTGAAACGAAGTCTAAGTCAAAATCTTGGAGGATGACTATCCGTCTATTGATTTTTCCGCCTATTACCCATCGTGTCAACATGTATTGGAATGGATTCATGACAACAATGACGGTGGTCTTGTGAAACATAACGTAATGACAGAACCGTTGAACAGCATGAACTTCTGCCAATGTAAGTTTTTCGATATGAGAATAATTGAGTTCCGGTCCTACGAGGCCTCGACTCAGGTAATAGATCATGTATTCTGAGAACAAGTCATCTTCTTGAACTAAAACCATGCCAATGGTTGACTCTGTTGCAGCGAGATATAATAAGAAATCTTTGTTATAGTTAGGTGGCCTAAGAAGAGGGGCAGTTGCGAGGGCATGTTTTAATGTGTTGAAAGAGAGTTGAGTGGCATCATCCCAGTAAAAACGAATGTCTTTCTTCAGTAAGAGAATAAATCCCTTGGTGATTTCGGCATAGATGGCGATGAAGTGTCGTAAAAAGTTCACCTTGCCTTGTAGACTCTGAAGTTGAAGGATTTTGCATGGAGGGGGCAACTGGATTATTGCCTCCACCTTGAGAGGATCGACCATGATCCCTGTTGTTGATACGATGAAACCTAACAAACGTCCTGATGTTACGCAGAAGCTACACTTGTTTGGATTCAAGCGAATCTGAAAGTAGCGACAATGTTCAAAGATAAGTCTAAGGTGTGTGGGATGATCTGTTCTCTTGTGAGATCACGATTCTAAATCATCTAGATAGGCCTCGACTATATGCTTGAGGTCATGGAAAGAAAAAGACATGGCCCACTGAAAGGTTGCTCCATCATTTTTAAGACCAAAAGGTATCTTACAATATGAAAATGTACCCCAAGGACAAATGAATGTCGTTTTGTGTTGGTCTTCAGGTTTGATTTGTATTTGATTTTATCCTAAAAAACCATCCATGAAAGAAAAGGCTTCACAACCAGCACATTCATCAATGATCTGGTCGATGAATGGTGTTGGAAAATTATCTTTGGGACATGCCTTTCTCAAATCATGGAAATCGGTACATACCCGAATCATCAGGGATGATTTTAAGGATGGAAATTTATTTTAAAATGTAGAAACCTTGGCGAATATTACTAATCCTTAATATGTCAACTATAAATGTTTGGAAATATTTTTTTAAAAATATTCAAATTTCTAAGTATTTTATATATTTTTTATAATGTTTTGGTGATTTTTAAGGTAAAATAATTTTATCCTATAGAATTTGGGCGAATCATTTTTAAAATAGTGAATCTTGTTTTTGGAAAAACCATGGAAAGTTAGCCCATGAGCGAAATTTAGCCCCTAAAATCATCCTTGCGAATCATGCCTTGTTTTTTATTGACCGGCACAGGATTTGACACCCATTGAGTCAAATGGATAGGATAGATAAAACTTGCCTTTAGAAATTTCTCAACCTCAACCTTAATGGCTGCTGCTTTCTTAGGATTAACTGGACAAAGATTTTGCCGAAAAGGCTTGGCATCAAGATACATTGTAATCTCATGTTCAACTATTTTTGGATCAATACCTATCATTTCCTCATAAAACCAGGAAACAATGTCGCGGAATTCTTTGAAAAGATCTGTGCAGATTTGAATCTCTTCAGGGGAGCAGTCGGCTCCGATGAAAACATTCTCCACGACGCCAAGGTTTCAGGAGATATTGATCGGTATAGTTTCAATGATAGTTTCCATATTTCCCTCAGCATAAATTTCATGTGTAGCTAAGAGATTAATAGGGTACAACTGATCTCTCGTCATGGTCACGGTGAATTCTCCTACTTCGATTTGACTTAACTCTGCGAGAAAATATGATCTGTGGTGAATATCTTCCCAAGGTTTGTCCGGACTAGTCATTTCTTCGATTACTGCTTCATCAAAAGGTAAGATTAAGTTTAACGAATCGGTGTTAGTGAGAGAACCCTGAGCCCAAATAGGCTTTAGAAGTGGATCTAACTCTTGTGCAGGAGTCAGATTAGTGTTAGTTGAATCTTGCTGGACTAAAGAGTACGCTAATTCAGCTATAGACAAGGGCATGGACATGCCCGGGTGCCTTGTCTCATCCATCGTGGCTGATTGGGAAGGAAGTATCCATGGATCCTCAAAGTAAGTCATGCAGAATGACAAAACTTGAAAAATATCAACCTTATGATGATTGGATATAAATTTGATATTGCCGTGAGGGGGCGGGTAATTGAAGGTACCCATCAAGGATCGACACAAACCAACTCCTACATTGACGACACCTGGTTGAGGATTATCAATCATTGGGACCATGGATGCCCCCAAAGTAGGGTCAGGTCTGGAGAAAGACAATTGATCGATGGTCACTATCCGGACCTCGTGTGGAAACAACAAGACCCGGAAAATTGTAGCAACCACAGCTTGCATAGCATAAGTCCAAATCCTTCCTAACAAGAGGTTATAGTTGAGGGGAGCATTGACTACCTCTACTTCGACACACATGGTCTTCCCTCCTAACTGCATGTGGAAAGAAGGAACGATGCCATGTGGTCGAAACGAATGACCGTCGAAAGCAGTGAGGAGGGTAGGTGATGGAGACAAAATGGGCTGACCAATGGCTTTCCAACATGCCAATGACATAATGCATGTCGAGGCACCCTCATCAATCACCGTGCGGAAGATATTTCGAGTAAAAGGTTTTGTGGGATAAGCCACTACTATCTGAAACGCTACGTGGTAAGGCAAATGCGGTTTTAAGTCAGTTGTATCCAACATGATTGTGCCCAGATTACAAGTCTCGATAGAGCCTAAAGCAGTCAATAGGGATTTCTTCTGAGAAGGGTAGCTTTGGAGGACTTCCAAAGCAGACATCTCACAAGGGGTTTTTGATAAATCTTCCACCATAGAGTAGTTTTGGGCGGCCCTTGCATTTGGGTTATGAGAAGCTTTTTTAAATGTGCCTTTTGGAATGCGTGTCATTGTTTCACCCAACGTCTTCTCAATTTGTAGAGGAAGAGAGGGGAGTTCATCTTTTTTACCTTTCTTAGAAGTGCTTGGTTTACTATAGTCATGTGCTCTAGTTGATATAAAAGAATCACTCTGCACCATGTATACGTTCACAGATGCAGGGTTGTTCGAAGGCAGATGGGGTTCTTGGCGACCCCCTTTCGTGCTTGCTGAGGCTTGGGTTAGAATTTTCCCATGTTGAAAGGGATTAGTCAACACAACAGGCTGTTGTTGTGTCACAAACTTTTGGTCCTCTACAAGCCGAGGACACAAATGGGTCGGGTGGTCTTCCACGCACAAGTTGCATGGATACCTCGCCTTCTGTTTTTCAGTGTTGTCCCCACCAGCATTATCAGTAGGTTTTTTATCCCCCTTACCTTTCTTTCATTGTTTTTTCTTCCCTTTAGGCTACTGGGTGGCCTTTGGGTTAGTCGATTGCACTGTGTGTACCTCCGATGTTTTGGTAGGGAGAGTAGCCAAAGCAGTAGTTTGGCTGGCTATTGTTTGTTGTATAGATAACTACTACAAATGCTTCGTCAATTGCTCAACGGGATTTGTTTGTGTTGAACCAACAATACCATCGGCATGTGGTCCAGCTCTCTATCTAGTTTTATCCAGTATTTAACATGGCACATCTGGCAAGATGTTGTATAATACACCGGACTGAGAATAGATGAGCTCAAATTGTTGAGCCCTCATTATGGCATCTTCTTCGGAGAAAAATCATGACGTCGCGACGTCTTTGGATAAATGTGGGACCAAATACTTAAGGAACCACTCAAGCATGAATGTTGGTGGGACTGGCACCTTGATTAAACTCTTCCGGAGTCTCCATTCTCGGATGTGATCAGAGATATGGTCCATTGTTGTTTGTTCAAAATTGGCAAGTAGCTATGTCCCAGCATCGTATCTCACAGGTAACTGGAAATGGTTCAGGAAAGCCATCGCCAGTTCGCCAAAAGAATAGTATCTTGAGCGATCGAGCTCAATGTACCATTTTGTGGCACTCCCAATGAGAGTACGTTGAAACAATTGCAACTATACGGGGTCATCTTTTAATGAGTTAGATGAGCACCAAAGATGAAAGGTAGTCACATGATCTCCTAGATATTTGTTAGGTTTGTCTTCGAACTTTGGGATGTCCGAAGGAAACTTTGTTGGCATAGGAGGCCAACGCAGATCATGACAAATGGGGTCATTCAACAACCTTCTAAAATATGGCAAGTGCAAAGTCGCCAGGAAGGGAAGTTTGGGTTGTTGGTGATAACCTGGGAAAAAGGGGCCTGGAGTTTGATTGGCACCAGGTTGCCAGGAAAAGTTTGGTTGCTAGCCCAGATTCTGGTAGAAACCAGGGCCCTGGCCAGCGTATGGATTTTGCATATGTGGATACATCATCGGTTGATTTCCCAAATAGGACATATATTGTTGGTCATGCATTATATTCGAAGGACTTTGGGAAGGGTTACCCCATGTTGGTCCTGTGGGGATAGGCATAGTAGTTTGTCCAGGGTTCCATTGATTGTGGAAAGAATTACCCTAGATCGGCATTCCAGATGAGGGAACGGATCCCTACAAAGAATTCCAAGGCCCTGATGTGGAAGAAGTTCCTAGGTTTTCCCCCTGTGCAGGAATAGTACCCTGCATAGGAGTAGATTGTCCAAAAATGGGATTGCCCCCAGTCAAGAAAGCGGTTGATGAGAAGGCGTTATTACCAAACATTTTGTTTAAAGAAAACCTACCGGCATACTATGAGAAGGTTGTCCTTGACTCCCTTCTCCAAATAAACTATGGTGTGTAGGTTGCCCGGTGGACTGTTGATGTGAGCCACCGAGTGAAGGGGATGAAGGAGGTATATGACCCGCTCCGTAAGGTAAAGCGTTAAAAGGAGTAGGAGTTCCCCCCATGTGACCTTGCAGAGGAGCGTTAGAGCTCCCTACCCCCAAACCTAAAGTTTGTAAAGTGGAGTAGGAAAGTACGGGACTTGTACCTGAACTAGGCAGCCCATATGAGAATGGAGGGCCTGTCGCACTTGGTGTGAAAGGGGGTGTGGCCACCGCTGAAGACTGTATTGAACCACTGTGCAAGGTAGTTGTGGTCAAAACCATGGTGGCTCGCATCGATGACGGTGGGTTAGGCAGTGGAAACGCTCCTGTGGTGACAACCGTAGTGGGAATTGAAGAATTCCTAGAAGAAGTAACAACATTTGTTTCCATTGCTGTGTGCGACAATGTCTGGCACTTGTAAAATTGAATTGGTATGATGAAAGGTGCCAAGAACTCAATGGTTGGGGTTTCAACCGGGCCAAGAGCATTTGTGCCAAGGTCCAAAATGGTCGATTCCTCCAAATGTTGGTCAGGCACAATTGCTTGTGACCCGGTCGCTTCAAAAGACCCTTGTTGGTCTAGCTTTTTCCTTAATGGTGGCGGGGGTGGCTCTAGTGTAACCGACGACAGGCCAAGAAGCCTTCATGACGAGCAGAGCTCGGGATTCTCCACTGTGTGAGAATATCCAAGACACTCTAAGGTAGTCTAAATGTTCAAAAGTAACACACACTAAAAAAAGTCCCTAGAAGATAAGATAGGAAAACACTAAATTAATTGGAAGAACAGTTACAACAACCAACACTAGAGCAACTTACCGGTGCAAGTGCAACTTGAATACTGAAGAACCCTCCGGGTATACTCTACAAAGAGTGGCCCAATGTCTATTCCATGTACCATGGTATACCCCTGCAGTCACCTGTGTATGTCCCTAGAAAGATGGGCAACTAGGTTGTCAGTGCGCGAACAGTCACCAGGCAGGTATAGTCGAAAGTCGGGTAGACCACAATGAGAAGGGTATCGAGCCCAAAACCTGTCAAGGGTATCGAGAGCAAATGGTCTGGAAGACAACTGTGGACCTCAAATGGATTTGATACCCACAAAGCCCCGTGGAAAATGCAAACGACAAAATCCCAAGACAAGCCCTCTATATGTGTTCTCCACTACGATTGGTCCATCTTTGGAGGGGTTATCTCTGCTACCTTTCCGCATGTGACCTCGTGTTTATCCCATGTGTTAGAGGGGGGTCTCAGATAACTTCCATGATACTAGACTTAGACACTCACTAACTCAGACTCCAATGTTTGATTTGAAATGGCCTTGAAGAGTTTCCTCTCCAACCTAATCCAAGGCCCTAATCCTGAACTAGTTGGTTAACCCTACAAACATGAAATTCTAATAAATTTTAGATTTGAGCATTAATTTTATGGATTTTTCTTATGTCAAGGGGTATGGAACTGAAACTAATGATGTGTAAAATATGAAAGAAAAAATGAGTAAAAAGATGGAAACAAATTTTTTTCTTAATGCAAAATTTCAACAACTTTTCAATTTTTTTATTTTTTATTTTTTTTATTTTCTAAGATTTTGGATAGAAAACTCAAAGGGAATCTCACTCGGCTATGAGATACTTATGATCTAAGTGAACTGCAAAAATTATGAAATAAATGACTTTTCCCTGGCTAATAATGCAGAAACACACTCTTCAACCAAACAAGAAAATGAAAAGATTTTTTTATTTATTTAAATGCTAATAAAGGAAAAAGGGAAAAATACCAATAAGAAAAAACCAAGAAAAACAATTCTGGCCTAAACGCAGATCGCAAAGAATCACTTCAAGAAATCACACACTAGCAATAAAAAATGACTCTCACACTTGTCTAAAAACCTTAAAAATTTCTTTTATTTTTATGAAAACTTTTGTAAATGAGAAAAAGCAAGCTAAAGGTCAGATTAATCCTAAGATACTAACTACTAAGACAAAGATTCAAATACCTACGAGGTATAATTCTCATCAAGGGAAAGGATGACTTCCTTACCCTCAACAAAAATTATCCTGCACAAGCACACTATTGTTAATCCAACATTCAGCGTGTGAACGTGAGTTGTATAGAGATAGAGGGAGTGTACACGCGGGCTGACCTTGTACAGGCTACACGTATCTCTAAACTCTGAGAAAAACTAAAAACAGACAGACCAAACCAGGAAGAGACCACTGATATTGATAACCGGGGTCTCTTGAAGGCTTGGATACTCTTTTTTAACAGAGAAAGGAAACAATGTAAGGAAAAATTTATAAAGTAAAACAATCTAAGATAAGACTGCAAACAACCAAGACTCAGACAAAATTCCAAAAAACCCCTGAGAATGTGTGATTCTAACAGGGAAGAGGATGACTGCCTCAAAAATTATCTGAACTCTACACATTACTGCTACTTCTTCAGATAGCATTCACACGCAGGGATGTAAGAGAGTAGGGCATGGGTACACGCGTGAAGACCTTATTCAGGCTGCGTGTACCTCTGTGGTTCTCAGAAAAAAAAACAAATTCAAGAAAATAATAGAGAAAGATGGTATGGAAAACTAGACTCCCTACTAGCTCATACCTTACATAAACTAAAAGAAAAAACATGCAATAAAAACTAGCCTTTAAAACTACCCAAAAACTAAATAAAATTCCAGGAACCCTATAGAGTCTCCCCAGTATGGTCACCAATTCTGTTGTGAGGGAAATCTCCTTATGGACTAGAAAATAGGGTTAGACTTTGCATGAAAATATAACCTAGAAAAAATCTACTTTCTACCTTCATCCCCAGACTTAAATCCCATTTCTTTTTAGTAAATGCAATGGCTATATCAACCTACCTCATTCTAGGAATTCGATGTCGATCCCTTGTCGTACTTGATTACTTGTTCGCAACTCTCCTTTCCAACGATGACCTGCATACAAGACAAGAAACAACTACACATGCATACTACCTATAGAATAATGGGTTAGAAATTCAAACATGTACTTAGCAAACTATGAATAACTCATGAATTGGGACGGGAAAAGCACTTTATTTATTACTTTGAATGAGTCAACTTACAAAAGTTGAGACCGACCACCGCTCTGTGAACCTGATCCTGGGCTCCTCTTCAACTATCCTCCAACTACTTTGCTTTGTATCTCCTTTGGAACAAGGAAAGGCTAAAGGGTTGGGACAATGGGAATACGCAAATGGGCAGAGTTTCTTTTATATATTTTTCCTCTCCCAAATAGGACCCCTAGCCCTTCTTTTAGAGGCTAGAAGAAGCTAGGTATTTGGACGAACCCTCGGCCATGCATGGCCGAGAGTTTCAGTTAAATCACCCAGAGCTGTGTGTTCCATCGGAAACCTTCCTTTTTTTGTGCTTTTGTCGGTCCACGCAGGCTGTTTGAGGTCAGCTAGCATGTACACACGTGCAATAATGGAGTAGAGTGTGTGGGCCCTTATAAAAGAGGATTTTTAAAGAGTTGTTCAGTATTGCTTTGGCAAATAAGGGATCTGATATGGCATGATGACAGGTAAGCATGTATGGTGCAAATTAGGGTTATAACACCTAGGATGTTCCCCAATTGTATTATGAATTGTAATTTCTTTTTATAGGCTGATGAACCAAGTTTATATAAGCTAGTGGGATATGTGTTATTTAGGCCAGGGAGCCTAAGTGTTGAGGGCCAGGGGCCTAATTTTTGTACATGTAATTATGCACATTATTAATAAGAGATAAACATATCTGTGTGTGGACCTACCACGATGAATGAGTGATGGGGGAATAAGCTACCACAAAGCTAGCATAAGGGAGAGGGGGTTGAAAGGTGGGAGAAGGGATAAGCTTAAGAGCTTAAGTCCTTGGGAATAATAATATAATACTATTATTCCAAAACTTTGAAAATGTATATGTTTTATCCTAAGTCCTTTGGAAGGCCAGGTGTCTTCCAAATGGGAAGGAACGTGCTTCATGGGTGACATGTGTCAACCCAGGCACATGCAATTAACCCAGGAAATGAGCCATGTTGGGGGTTTTCTTCCCATTCTTCCAACCTTCACATGAGTTGTGGGGATTCCTCCATCCTCCATCTGAACACATTCTTGTCCTTTGTGATTGAACCTTTGTACACCTTATGCATCTCTAAAACCAGAGGGAGGGAGATTGTGTTCTTTATTGCTAGTGGGAGAACCGAATGTTTGGTAATTACTAAGCTGTGCATCCTGTGTTTCCTACTAGAAATCTCGACGCATCCTGTAATCGTCGATCCGTGCTATGCCTTAGCGTTGATTGTTTCCATTTTAGGTGTCCATAACCATTTTTCTTAGTTTAATGTTGTGACCACGCAGTGCTGGACTGCATGTGGTTTGTTGGCCAGTGTAGGTTCGTGCTGAGCCTCGTGGTTTCCTGACTATGTTGGAAACTGAGATTAAGGAAACCGGTTGTCTAGACTGTGTATAATCTCTCTCTAGGTGAGAGAGTGCACGGAGGAAGAGAAAACTCCTGGAAGGAGTCTCGTAGCTGCCACAGATCTCAGAGACTTCTGGTATGACCTATTGCTGAAGCCCAAGGCAAGGGAGGTTAGCAGTCAAAGGACTATCTAGGTGACAGTGAAGGTGTATACTCTTGGGGTGGTACAGGCATGTGGGAAATGAGATTCTGTGAGAGGTGGGCGTAAGTGACTCCTGGGAGAGAATCCTTCCTCTGTGACTGTGTTTTTTCCCATTACCTTTCCTAACCTAGGATTCCCTGCTTGGTGGAGCTTAGTACCAACTCGGGGGTGACCTACTGCTGAGAGTGATGAGCAGTGTGGTCTAAGGCTGGGAGGTTCATGGAAGGTCTACACACAGTTGGTGAATTACCTAGAGTTTAAGGGATAAGTATATGCATGCGTATAATCTCAAATTAAATATGCATGTCTGTGATTCTTGAAATGTTACCATGTATTCCGTGGTGTATATGAATTATTGTAATTTCCATCAATTTTGAAATGCTAGCAGTAATTCTGTGTTTAACTGTAATTAAGCGTTTTAAATTCATTAGAATGCATATTATGTTACAATAGTTTTTTTCCACGTTGTAATGTTGGCCCAACCGTGGGGTTGATGGTCGGGGACGTTACAAGTAGACTTACTGAACACTCTGTAAGAAGGAGCTCTGCAAGGCATGCATTGAGCATAAGGTTGCCAGGAAGGCACAAAGTTTTCCTTTGAAAGGAAACAAAAAGGATGAGACCCTTAAGAGAATGAGTATATCAAAAAGATCATAAGAGATAATTCTTTCATAAGAACAAGAGAGGTCCATATAATTGGGTTCGCAACAGAAAGTTCAAAGGTCAAATCCTTTGAACATTGACAAAATCTTCCAAGGTGGAAGAAGTCAAAAACTCAGGAGGAGGAGCGACAACAAAAATCAGGTTGGTTGTAGAAAGGAGCCTGGACTATTAGATCTATGTAACGTGAACGAAGGGAGTGTAGAGGAGAGGAACATATCCCATTCATTCGATTTGAGCATGAAGGACCAACAACTGTTGGATCCAGAAGAACATGTGGAAGAGATCATGGATTTTGGGTAAATGAACTCCGAGAGAAATGATTGTATATGAGTTTGAAACTCCCAAAGCCTGAAGTGCTGAATAGTCGAATAGATCAGAACCATTAGATACAAAAAGGACACATGGTGACAAATCGTGAACTCTGGGTGAAAAAACTCTAGGAGAGCGCGATGGATGAAAGCTTGAAATCACCGAAGTCTGAACAACCGAAGTAGTTGGGAGATGTTTATTTGGGTTGGTCAGGTGTCACCGTATCATGAAATTTAGAGGATCGTACTCCAGGGTTTTTATGAATTTGTGTTTCATAATGTCCCAAAGAACCAAAGCCCAAAATATCTAAGGGTCGTTGACCCAAAGAAAGAATGTGGATCGTTGATCTGCGAGGAGACGTGTGGAGGATGTAGATTCACTCTGTTGGATAGTCCTTGGATCAGGGAGACACGTGTCAGAGGATTTGAAACTCCAGAAGGATTCACTGTGGAGATTTTTGTTTGTTGATATTTAAAATCGTTGAAGGCTGAAGCCCCGAAGAGGACGACATTCATTGCTTTGGAAGTGGATGCGTGGTGCCAGATCTAGAACCCCAGGTACAGAACACTCTGGAGGAAAACAGAGGGTGAAAGCACGGAAGTCCCAAAGGAGATCTCGATCGTTGATCGAGGATGAGGTTGAAGGACTATTTATTTGGTTGGGAATGCCAAAGTCCCGAAGAAGGGGCAGAACCGTCGATTGAAGGGGACGTGTGGTAGATGATCTGCCATTTTGGAGAAATATCTCCAGAAGAAACGAGGGTTTGAGAACTAAAAATCTCGAAGGCTGGACTTATGAAGGAGAACCTTGCGGTAGATTCAGGGAGACAGGTGTCAGCATATCTTCCACTACAGAATATTTCCATACGAAGGAAATAAATGTTTGAGTGTTGAAACTCCCGAAGCCTGAAAGGCAAAATCAACCTTAGCCATTGATTTAGAGTGGAGCTACATGTTGACAGATCATGGATATTTGGGATTGTGCATGGAAGGAGGAAAGAAGGTAGGAAAGGGAGGATAAATTGCAGTCGTTGATCACATATCATCGCTAAGGGATTGTATATCGATGGACGAGAAGGATTGTGGGGCCAGGCCATGCTTAGTTGTTAATTTTCCTTGAGAAGGCCGCAATTGGAACCATGGTATTGTCAAGGGAATATGTGGCACTTTGTAGTGGATTTTAGGGAGAAAAGAGGGTTGGTCTAAAACCACTCTTTCCCGTGCCCACAATCACATATTTCCGTAAGGTCATGGCCCAGGGCCATACGAAGAAATGGGTTGTATAAAAAAGAGCTAGCGCCTGAAAATCGACATTTTCGAAATCACTTAGACAGAGGTCACGAGTACCATAGGACCTTCACATTAGGAGTAAAATGGGCCTATGTATAATTTTTTGGGGTTCAATTAGGATCCCGAAGAGTTGATTTGACTCAAAATAAAGAAAGATCCTAGACCGGGAGGTCGCAAAACTCTAGGAGGGTAGGGGGGTTGCATCACTTTGGTGCTACTTGAACTCATGCCACCTATCCAACTTCCTGCATTACATATGGTCTGGATGTAGTCACATATATTAAGTTTCCAATTATTGAATTGTACTTCCTTTGGTATGTAGACTTTGAATCATCATATTTTCTCAACTTCCATCTAGTTTGCATTGGAGTGTTAACTGGTTTGAAATATTCCATTTCAAACCTCTTTATCATTTCTCTAATATACTTAGTTTGAGAAATAAAAATTCTTTGGTTTCTTTGACATATCTGAAGACCCAGAAAGAAGGAAAATTCTCCAAGTAATGATATTTCAAATTCATTATGCATATCCTTTGAAAATGTATGGCTTAACTTGTCATCATCACTTTCAAAAATAATATCATCAACATAAACTTCGATTAATAAAATACTATCTTGAGTTATCTTGATGTAGAGGTTTTTGTCTGCACTTCCTTTTCTAAACCCTTATTTCTATAGATATCTATCCAGTATAGAGTACCATGCTCTAGGAGCCTATTTTAGACCATACAAATCGCTCTTCAACATGCACACATAATCTACGTTCTATGACAATTGAAACGCTTCTGGTTGTTTAATGTAGACTTCTTCTTCAAGTTCCCCATTTGGAAAGGATGATTTCACATCCATCTGATACACTTTAATATTCTTGGAGCATGGATAAACTAAGATTAATCAGATTTTTTCCATTCTAGAAACTAGGGAAAACATTTCTTCAAAGTCGATCCCTTCAACCCATGTGTATCCTTTACATACCAATCTATCTTTGTTCCTTGTAACTTGTCCATATTCATTCAATTTATTTCTGAAATCCCACTTTGTTCCAATCAAATTATTATACCTTGGTATTGGAAGCAATTCCAAAGTGTCATTCTTCTCTATTTTATCCAATTCTTCATTAATGGCATATTTTCAGAATTCATCCTTGCTAGCCTCTTCAAAAATGTTTTTTTCAATCATAGATAAAAGTTTCAGGTGCATTTGTTCTAGTGAACGACTTCTTCTTCTAATATCAACTCCTACATTCTTGTTTCCAATAATGTGATCTGAAAAATGATTCATCTATATTCATTTTCTAGGTCTCTTTAGAGGGACTTGCTGAAATTTCTCTTCTACTTCTGCCTGATCTTCTTCATCTTCCCCTTCTGCTACTTCTTCATCATTTTCTTCTTCTTCATAAACTTGTTCCACTGATTCCTTTTCTTCTTCCTTCAATTCTTGTCCACCTATTTCATCAATTGTTACATTGATTCTTTCCACAACTTTGTTGATCCTTTGATTGTAACACTTGTATGCGTTCCTTATACTTGAGTAACCGACAAGTACGCCTTTGTCCACAAGAGAGTCAAACTTTCCCATTCTAACATCTTCTCTTTTGATGTAGCATTTGATTCCAAACACTCTAAAGTGCTTCACATTTGATGGTTTTCCTTTCCATAGCTCGTAGGGATTTTTTTCACTGTTGTTTCTGAGCATTACCTTGTTTTGAATGTGAACTTTTGTATGCACTGCATGTGTCCAAAATACATATGTCAATTTAGAATCTAGTAACATTGTTCGAGCCATTTCCTTGTCTGTCATGTTATTTATTTCAACAACTACATTCTATTGAGGTTTCCTAACAATGGAGAATTTCCTTTTTATTCCATGCTTGCTGCAAAAATCCATAAATTATTTTGAACTAAAATCTCCTCCATTATCATATCTCAAATATTTGATTTTTGAATCCATTTCATTTTCAACCGTTTCCTTGTAAGTCTTGAGAAAAAAAACTGCGGTCATTCTTGTATAATCATCAACTAATAAGATAAAGTATTTCTCACCTTTTAAACCTTTTGTTATATTTGGTCCAAATAGATGGTTATGCATAATTTCCAGTGGTCTTGTCATTGAGTATTCCTTTGATTTGAACCCAGTCTTTGTTTTCTTTCCTTGTAGACAATGCTTGCATAATGTGTTGGTTGGTTTCGTGATCTGGGGAATTTCTCTAACTGATTCCCTTTTGCTAACTTTGATGAGGTTATCAAAGTTCATGTGACCCATTCTTTTGTTCCATAGCCAACCTTCATCTTCCTTTCCTAGACAAAACGTTTCATTTCCAATTTCACCTAATACATATACGTTACTTGAAGTTCTTGCAACTGTTCCAGTTAATTTTCGTAAACATGATTTTCTTATCTCACACTTATGTCAATCGAACGTAATTTTATGACCTTGGTCACACATTTGACATACACTTAGAATATTATGTTTCATATATTCCACTAGTAGAGCAATTTCTTCCTTGGTATTCTTGTTTCCAATTATGATTGTGCCTTTTCCAATGATTCTAGCTGAGTAATCATTTCCAAAAGAGATTGATCCATCTCTTTCCTTTCTTAATGTAAGAAACTTGTCTTCATCACCTGTCATGTGTTTTGAACAACCACTGTCAACATACCAACCATGTTTCTTGTGTTTATCCTGTAGATCGAGTGCCCATTCTTCATTTTTAAAATGATCATGGTTTCTTATCCATATTCTCTGTTGAGGTTCATGTCTATCACTGTTTTTATTATGTTTTGATTCTCTAGGAGGGACTATCATTAGACAATATTTGGCCATGTGTCCAAAATTTTTGCATTTGTAGAATTCTAGTTTAGTGCTCAATGATTCAAAACTATTGTATATTCTTCTCTGTGTTTCATTAGGCCTTATTGGATAAACAATTTTTGCATTACTTTCAAAGTTATTTCTATTCCTGCTATTAGCTATGCAATTTATAGCTTTATGTCCAAAATTATTAGATGCATAACATAAACCAAAAAATATAGTTTGATACCTAGGAGTTGAAGATATTATGAAAATATTTTCTCTTATGAATCCTTCTTCATCCCGAGGCTTGCTTGTTTCTGACTGTTGTTGATTTTGAAAACTGACTCTTCTAGGTGGAGAAGTGTGCCTGCGATCTTCCCTGCAAAACTTCTTGTCTCCTTTGACTCTTTTTGCACAGCTTCTTGTTTGTGTTTCCTTGATCTGTGGTTTTGGAGCTTGAGCCTCTTTCTGTTTGATTGTATCCTAGCCTAGACCTGTTATGATGTGGCCTTTGACTGTTCATAATATTATCCAAACCCTTTGAACTGTTCTGCATATTCCTTTGTTGATGGTATTTTTTGAATGTAACAACCTCTACTTCCAAATTTCAAATGATCCTCTCTTTTTCTTCCAGATGTTCTTTGAGTGCTTCTTCGATTCTTTTGTCTTCTTCTATTTGAAACTTTAATTTTGATCATTTGTTCTAGTTCTTCAGAGTTTGAATTTTGAATGTCTTCTTTCTTGTCTACTTCTACCTGGAGTTTCATGTTTTTCTTCCTTTCTCCTTGCATAACTTCTATAGCACTCAATAGTTCTTCTCTGTAGTCAACTTCTTCTTCTTGATACTCCTGTTTGGTGTATTCTTTGTCAGAGTCTTCTATTTCCATGAATATAACTCTTTCTATCTCACATTCACTAACTTCATCTTCATATGATGAGGAGCATTCTTCTTTGGTGCAAAAGCATTTCTCAGAGACTTTCCTTTTGGTTCTTTTACCTTTATATGTTTGTTTTTTGTTTGAATCATTTGTTAGAAAAATGACCAAAATGACCAGTTTTGTGAGGAAATTTGTTAGAAAAATGACCAATACCATCATAGTTAAAACAAATCAATGGAATCTTACCTTTATATCTCTCGTCAGTTCCCTTTTTCAATCTTCTAACAAAGTTCGCCACTTCTTTAAAATCTTTAGAGATGCCACTATTGTTGATATATTCTTTTTCCTTTTTCTTTCACTTTTTCCTTGACCTTTTGGATGCTTTGAATGTTGCTTCTTTTATACCCGTATTTTTCTGTTTAGTTCTGATTTCATAGGATGTGAAGACTTCATGTAGTTCATCCATTCTTATTGATTTTAGATCTGCTCTTTCTTCTAGTGTTGAGATCTTCGAATCAAATCTCATTGGAAGAGATATTAGTACCTTTTGAACAATTACAGATTCATCAACTTCCTCTTCCAATCCTATGATTGCATTATTGTTTCATCAAATTGTAAGAAGCAAGCTGCAATATTCTCATCTGCATTCATCTTTAGCTATTCGAATTGACCTCTGTAAGTTTGAAGTTTTTCTTCTTTGACTTTTGAATATCCTTTATAAATATTTTGAAGTTTGTCTCAAATATCTTTAGCAGAGATACAAGGTATAAATTTGGTATATACCGAATCACAAAGACCAGTCAGAAGTGCATTTGTGGCTTTCAAATTATTTAGACTTATTTTCTTTCCATTTTCATTTGTTGGTGGAACTGTTGGTTCTTTGTATCCATCTACAACTGATTTCCAAACCTCAAATCCATGTTATTGTACATATGTTTTCATCATTCTTCCTTAAAATGCATAGTTATGTCCATAAAACTGTGGTATTCCATTTTTATACATATTGTTTCTCTCCATGATCTAGCTTTCAGTGGTTAAACTAATTTATGAAGGAACTGACTCTGATACCAATTGTTGGATTACTGAGAGGGGGGGTGAATTAGTAATAGATATATAAAATCCTTTTTAACCAAAGTATGCAAGTGTTATTTATCGTTTTGATCAATATATCATTATCATAAATAAGTTTAGAGTAAATAAACCATGAGAAAAAGAACAATCATACACATACACAATACACTGATATTTTTACATAGAAACTCAATGCGAGAGAAAACCACAAAATGATTTTTCTTATATGTCTTTAAGAATTACATTCATCGGAAGAACCAACTTCCTTTTTTCTCCAACTACAACTAGAAGGAGGCTCTGATCCCCTCTATTTTCAGGCTACAACCTGAGGGAAGATACAACTCCCCAATTCTCTATCTACAACCAGAAGGAGGCTACAACCCCTTATGTTCTCTGTCTACATCCAGAAGGTGGCTACAACCACCTATCCTTTCCTTGTCCAAATGACCTGAAATATAAGTGTCAAATGAAGAAACCCTTGGGATGAGAATGAAAATCAAATGTTTACTCTATTTTTAATTCATATCATATTTTTAATTCATAAATAATTCTTACTCTAAGTGTCAAATGAAGTGTCGAGGGACCCTTGTGCTAACAATTCATATCACTTATGGTATGGAATTGACGCACTTGGGTGCCTTGAAAATTATGCAGTCTTCACAACCATATGATCTACACTTCTGGACAAGTGTATGACCTGCAGAGACAACACTTGGTCTATTTTCAAACTTTGTGCAAAGAACTGATATGACTCATCCTTATTCACTAGCACACTTGCACACCTCTGCACTTCCAATAGTTCTACATCAGGGAATGTGACAAGCGACATAATTTGCATGATAACTGACTAATTTATGGCATATTGATTTTCTTTGATTTACAAGGAAAGGGCAAGGATGTAGAAGCAATGTGAAGAAAATTTGATGCTTATATGTGAGCTACTCGGTGGTTTTTATTTATGATTAACCTTATTTGAAAGATAATTGATATGTGGAAAACACATTTTAGCATATTTGAATCACGTTCTTCGCCTTGGTGAAATATAAACTACATCTTCTATTTATCTTTGGACAATAATTTCCTAGTCAAAATAATTTTACTTAGCCATTTTTTAGGTTGGGTGGAAGATTTTTCGATGGCCATATCTCTGCCCTACGCATAGCTATGTATTTCCATGGGTTCTCCGCTTAGTGAACCCATGAAATAACACTTGTGTTAATGGGATATTAAATAATACCCCTAATTTCACTAGATACTGAAAATAACTCCCAAAATCCTTTTTTTTAACTCCCCTGTCGATATATCTTTCCAATAAAAAAATCTTATTTTTACTAGATAACCCATATTTTTAACAAATTCCCCCTTTTTATACCCCCCAATAACTATAAACCCCACGTGCCTGACATCACCCCCCCAATAGCTAAAATATCTTGACCTTATTTTTCACAATTTTAAAATCCGCTTTATGAATGAACATGATACCATATTGGTCAACAAGATCAATCCCCCGTGTGTCTCACGTACAATTAATACTTGGTCTATTTTCAACTCATGTGCACTGAAGTCATACCAGCTATCCTTTTACACTCATGCATTCCGACAACAATAGTTGTTGGAGATGATAAAAGTACTCATCTAGGATCTCGCTTTTATCCAATGGTCTATCATATTAATTTATGTATTTGACAAACATGTGCAACTAGTTTCTTTGCTTAGTTTTATATGCCCCATGTCCATGGACATAGTTAAATCTAATACATATAAAAAACCCTAATATTGACACATGACATCGCAATTTATGTGTTTCAAAACAATCCATTGTTATTGTTTGATAATGTGTTCCTCATGCATAGTGTAACTACTTTGTTTCATTGAAATTTGCATTGGCATTAGTGTAATGCTTAAAAAAACTAGCCCTCTTTGTTTTATTGTTTTACTTGATCAAATGGTAGAATGAAATATTTTTTGGGTGTGTCATTTATTCCAAAGAAAACTAGTACCTTATTATTATTTTTCTTTTCATGGGTAAGTTAAATTGGTCAAGGACTAATTTAGAAACTATATAGATAAAAAAGAATTGAAGTTAAACAAAAATGAAAAAAAGGTACGTTTTTTTGAGATTACATTTTTCTTTTTATATTTTTGGTTCCTTAATTATATAGACATAGCTTAAGCATCATATGAATGGAATAAACTAAAACATGGAATATATAATATATGTTTAAAATTATCAAAGAAAGGAGAAGTGCATTGTGCATAGAAATATTGACCATGTACTGCATAGAAACAATCTTTTTAGATTGGATGAATTTTCATATAGTCCTAGAGATTGTTTATTTGATGCATTGCAAATATTTTTTCAATTATGCTACTCTTCGATTGAATTGTGAAATGGATTAATAGATCATTTCTTGGTTTGTTTGGACAATGGAGATATAAAGGTATTGGAATTATATGAGATTGAGCTAGGATCTGATTTCTTTTAGGAATTGCATGGAATTCATAACATTAACATATATCTGTGTTGTATGCATCTTCGAATGTAAATGAAAATGAGAGAGGTCCATGGGGAGATAAATTTTTCATATGATAGTTAGAAAAATGGTTAAATATATCGATTGTAGTTTGGTGACTAACAATAAAAACAAAGTATTTGCATTTCAACAAAAATGCAAATGCAAATCTGTATTACATCATGTTTCATGATAAAAATCTTGTTAGTGGTCATTACAAACCATTTCTTTAAAAAAACTATCCAAATGCAATCTTGAACAATCTAATACTTATGTACCATCGATGCGCAAGAACCTTGATACCATTGAAAATGTAATACGGATAAGATGCATTTGTATCGATTGATAAAAACAATACAATGTGTATCTAATTGTAGCTATAGTTTCTTTTAATCAATTTGTAAATGTTTTGAACCTAAATACAATAGATCTAACTAGAAAATACTACACACATTTGCATACAAAAATTGAGAAAGAAGAAGAAGGAGAGAAAGAATAGAAGAATTCTCATTAACTATTATGAATAATGAATAATTTACACATGATATACTATGTATAACTCAAAGAGTGTGCACTGGAGGAGAACCAATACACCATAGTTGTGGTCTAGAGTGATCTGGACACACACCAACAGTTACGGGAGTGAAATACGACCTAGTCTAGTCTCTCAGGAAGTTACGGGAGTGAGCTGCCACCTAGCTAAGTTAACTAGTCAACTAGTCTTTAGTTAACAGACGGAAAAAAGAGTAGTGAGGAGTAGATCAAGGAATCAAGAGTAATGCACCAGTATGGTGATGATCCCAAGGAAAGTGTGCATTATCATGGTGATGATCCCAATGTTGCATGGTGACAAAACCAATGCAACATATAAACTCAACTCAACTAGTCAAACTGAAGTGTCGATTGAAAGAGAATATTCTCTGGGTGGAATATTCTCCCCTAAAATATAGGAGATTGGATAATGACTAATTATGACTAATAAACGTAGTGCGTGTGAAGTAAATCCAACACCCCCCTCAACATCACTATGGTGAAAATAAAGAGTGGGTCCCGACAACGAGGCCATATTAGGTACGCAAATACAAAAGATACACTAAACTAAAGTGAGGAAGGAGGGAAAACATCATGGTAAACCNAAGGTACAATGTATGTAAAAAGAAGAACTACAGTTTCTAGACAACTATGTCCTTCACTCCAAGAAGACCTCACAACTGTGCAAGTTTGTGCTCGTTGAAAATTTTGTTGAAGATGTAGATGTTTGCATGGATCATATGAAGTAGATGCACTATTTAGATGTTCACAAATATCAACTTTCTCTTATTTTCATGAAGAATATCCAAATAAAGTTTGGATGAAACCTTGAAAACCGGGGAGCTGTTTCGGGAAAAATTCTAAAATTTTGTTAAGCTTAAAATGATCATAACTTCACTTCTCAGACTCCATTTCAGACGGTTTTTTATTTTATTTGATATTTTGATAAGAGAAATTCAAATATCCAATTTGTTTATGAAAAGTGTGCTCAGACAATATCATAATTGAGTCTTATGTGCATGACTCCCTTTTTGTCTCCTAAGATGCATGCATTGCGCATGGAAAAGTGTCTGCATGTGACCCCTGAGATGCATGCCATATATATTCCACATGAAATTCAAAACAAAAAGATGAAATCGAGTAGAAATCATCTTCAATTAATGGAATATGAATTTGTTTAAATACGTTTGTAGAAAACTCTTCATAATAAGAGGCTTGATCTTTTGATGGCTTCTCTTCTGGCTCTATATGTTCAACCGCATGCATGTAATCTCCACAATCTTATTTATTCTCAAATAGAACCTCCAATATGGTCCATAATTCATTTGGATTTTATTCTTGTGAGTCATCGTATACTTGATGGAGAATTTCACAAGAAATAAACCAGAGGATACATACTATGGCTATATCTTGTCTATTGAGAAAATCACTTTTCTCATCGGCAGAATTAGGCCCTTCTTCCATTGCCATAGTTATTTGGCACAAGCCTCTACATATGAGAAGAATCATAATGTTTTTCTTTTAATCCAGATAGTTATGAGGTGTGAGAAGTATTGCCGATGAATAATCCATTTTTTTTGCATTCTTCAATCTTCAGTACCTACAAAAAATAATTTGGTGTAGCTTTTTCTTATCAATCTGTCGACTCTGATACCATGTAAATGTGTTGAAAATGCACATAATATATATATATATATAAAATACTACACACATTTTCATAGATAAATTGAGAAAGAAGAAGAAGGAGAGAAAGAATAGAAGAATTCTTATTAACCAATATGAATAATGAATAATTTACACATGATATACTCTGTATAACTCAATGAGTGCACACTGGAGGAGAACCAATGTGCCATAGTGGTGGTATAGAGTGATATGGAAACACACCAGTAGTTATAGGAGTGAAATTACACCTAGTATAGCCTCTCAGGCAGTTACGGGAGTGCACTGCCACCTAGCTGAGTTAACTAGTCAACTAGTCTTCAGTCAACTGACTGAACAAAAAGTAGTGAGGAGTATATCAGGGAATCAAGGGTAATGTGCTAGTCTGTTGATGATCCCAAGGTAAGTTTTCATTATCATGGTGATGATCCCAATGTTGCACGGTGACAAAACCAATGCAACATCTAAACTCAACTCAGCTAGTCAAACTGAAGTGTCAACTGGAAGAGAATATTCTCCAGGTGGAATATTCTACCTCAAAATATAGAAGACTGAATAATGACTAATTATGACTAATAAATAAGGAAAAACCTTAGGAAAAATAAATTCTAGGTGTGTGTGAAGTAACTCCAACACAATTTTCTATTTGATATCCACATAATTCAATGCACAATGCTTGTGACTTTATGTTATCCAATCCTTTTGCAATGCAATGACAAGTAGTGGCCAAAATGCATTACATTTCTTGCATGCTATATCTGGAACTTGGTGCTATACATAATAAGACAATTATTGTGAATTGGAAAGAGTATCTTGTAAATATGGAAATGGAAAATGAAAAAGGGAAGATGGAGGGTGGGGGATTTGTTTTTCAATCGATATCATTCATTTTCAATGTAAATATTAAGTGTGGTCCCTCCATTGAAATAATATTGTCAACTAGTATTTTGATAACTCGAATTGTGATAGAACAATTGGTGTGTTGTCATTTGAAACAAATATAGTTCACATTCACTATGATACATTTCTAAGAGAAAAGTACAGGGACACATGCAATCAACATTGTGACCAACAAACAATGGGTGCATTCAATAGATGTGGAATCAACTACGATATAGATACAATATTTCCATTGAAAAAATGTATGGGTGACAACGTATTAGTTCTTGAACATATATGGGGAAAACACCAACATATATTCCATGCTTATTGTGGGAAAAGCATTATTAGGAAACTATGCAACCTCTGAAATGGCTTGTCATAAAGAAGAGAGAAGTGTAGTTGAGAATATCATAGACTAAAAAAGATGATATGTGAAAAACAAAAATGCAATCACACATTCCCCATTAAGCATGAAATGAAAAGGTATGCATAATAAAATTATGAAAATTCAATCAATTCAATAACGTGTGGTAGTTAAAGAGAAAGAGTGGCATATATGAAATTAAAAAAATATGATCCAGTGCCAAAAATGGACAGAAAATAAAAAAAATAGATGTTCATGTAGAGAGCATATCGATGTAAAAAAGAGCATGGAAAGTATATGTGAAATAGATTCGAGACACACCTAGGAATGAAAGTGCAATTTGTGAATAAGTGCATTTTTTAAAGAACATTAAATGCTTCAACAAAGAATTGAAGAAATAATATCTGAACTTGACATGTAACAAAACATTCTCTTGTATCAAGATATTTATTATGTACAAAAGAGATCTTGAAAATGGGAAACTATTATAGTTTACAACACAAGACAAGATAAGATGCAACATGCCATTACGGATTGTAATTACACTCTCAAAACTTGAAGAGAGACTTGTATCACTCATAATTGAATTTTCACAAATTAGACAATGGGGATACAATGATCCTAGATGGACTTGATAGGGTGCATCATCAACACATATATTCATATGGATATTTTCCAAAAACCATTGCCACAATACATGGATGAAGCAATGACAATTGCGGTTGCATTAGAAAGACGACTGCAATATAAATCTTGATATCATATTGGAAGCGTATGTGTAAACATTTTCATGAGAGACTTAAAAGAATTGTGTTCTAGAACTCTATACAAGGCTAAAAACATCACTATAAACAAATAAAGGAATGATTTTTTCCAACAAGATAGGAAAAAATGCATGGAAAACACAAATTTTGATTGTGAATGTGATATGGAGACATAATTGGATAGAGAGAGACCAAGTAAAACATTGGTACGTGGATTCATAGAGTCACAATGCATTCATGATTTGTAGGACAATATCATTGAAGTCACACCCTCTAAAGGACATTGTCCACTTGGAATATTCATGGACAAACACATAGAAGAAATTAACTTTCCAATCGTATTCTATGGGAATCTGTGTGATGATGGCATTGTAAAAATATCCAGTTACCAAAAAATAGTGAAATAGGAATTGCTACATGATAGTAGTGATTTCTCATCTCACGGAACAAATTTTGTTTTCAAAACTATACAAACAATAATCAATAAAGTGTTTTCTTGCATGTGGATATGAATAATAAAGGGATAAATAGAAAGAAGAAATCTTCTGAAAAAAGATGTGAAGTACAAAGAAAATTTGTAAAAGATACTCACATATGATACTGGATACATAGATTTCAAAAATATTTGTATTTATCCCTACTACTTGCAACACATTAATAAAAATGTTTTTGCAATGATACGATAGTTGGGGCCTCCAAGATTTTTCGTCACATTCAAAAGTACAAAGAATTAATGCAATGAAATGGTCTCTACATTGATTGGTCTATATAGGAATAGAGAAAATGGAAATCACTTTGAAAAATTAGAAGAAAATCACATTGATTACCCCATAAAAAATGACCAATTCACTTGTAGTCATTATTGTTGTTCATTTAGGTTGGTTGTCATTGATGTCAACCCTTGAAGAAAGACTCGTAGAAAAAAGGTTGGGTAATGGAACCAATATTGTTTGATGTAAATATGACTCGTTATTGTATTTCCATGGTTGATAATAAGTAGAAATGGATGAACTCAAAAGTGGTCCCCTTATGGTGAAAGCCCTCACGGGAAGACACTTTGTGGATTGAGTTATCCTAGAAGTATGGTTAGAGAACCCATGATTATTTGTGGAATAATGAGATGAACGCCAGTGAATTTTTTAGTGAAACTATCCTAGATGGATATTTCTTGTCATGCCATTTCCGGTGGTATGTGGAACATCACATAACTCCTCACAGTTAGAGAGTTATGACCATGAGAAGTTGGAGAACCCAGGTTTGGGTAATGGACCCAAGTTTGTTTGATGGATAACGGTATGAGTTTTGATATATTTTCAGGTAATAATATTCTATATGTATATTACATGTCATTCCATTTCTGGTGGTATGTGAAACGTCACATAACTCCTCACGGTTTGAGAGTTATGTACTTACGAAGTTGGAGGACCCTCATATGTCATCTAGAAGCCCCAAAAGGTCAAAGTAGTCAAAGTGGTTTAAGAGATTTTAAAAGGTAAATAATAAAATGAAGTGATGAGTGTACTATAATTCAAAGTGAATACAAAATAAATTAATAGAATAATAAATTTAATGGAGAAATTAGAAGTGGGTTAACCCTAAAATAAGGAAAGTGGGCAAAGTGACCTAGAAGATGTTTTTAAGGAAGCTACTTTGAGAGTATAAATAAGAGGCAAGGATCTCTCATTTAAGACACACTTGAGCATATCGAATACATATAGGTGTCTGAGGTAACCAAAGGATATCTAAACCGAATTTTTGAGGAAAGTGAAGAAAAGAAAGATCGAATTCAAGGAAGGATAAATTCTCTTGATGATGCTTTCTAAGGTCTGTGTTTTTCAGGTCATCTCACCATTTTCGCAATAATGGTTTTTCTAGAATGATTCAGAATGCGGAATTTATAGTTCATTGAGGAAACATATCCAAGTATATGTGGTAAAACATTCATCATGTGGGTCGTTGTATTTTTGGAGTTACACTCCGTGGAAAATAGGGGCTAGTCCCAAAACTAGTCAAAAACAAGTGTTTCGGGTAAAAACATCATAAATTCTTCATAATAGATCCAAATTCAGTAAGACAAAATGTGTTGGTTAGAGTACAGTCTGCATTATGTTTTGTAATAGGTTTAGATAAATTCAACAATTATTCTGTGTGGGGCACTCTCTACAAGGTTTCTCTCTAGAATAAGACAAAATTCAGCAAGGTATGCCATTTTTTCTATAAATACTTTTATGAGAGGTTCCAAGTAGTGAAACCTGGAGGAATTTCATAAAAAAAACTGAATAACATTGTGTATCAGTTTCAAATCTTTATTCATTACAAGTACAAAGTTATGATTATTTCAAGTTAGGGTTGTTGACTAATCCAAAACTAGTCATGTGAGACTAAAGAAAAGTTTGATGTAAATGCTAGTATCTTGTTGTTTAAAGTTAAGGAAGGTTTGCATGTATGTGATCATATACACCAGGTCTATTACATATTTATAAATCATATTTGTATGATGAAATTGATGAGGGATTTTGGTTGAGGTACAAGTTGGATAAATGGTTGAGACAAGTAGTTGATGAGTTGGCACATACATGACGTGTATAGTTGATGATGTTGGTACATATTGATGAGTCATAGTTGATGAGTACTTGAAACAGGATTGGTACATACTTGGTACATGGTTGGTTACACTTTTTTATAGTACAGGTTGATTACAGATTATTTGGTACAGTTTGGTGCATGGTTGATGCACTTGTTTATGGTAAAGGTTGGTGCATGGTTGATGCACTTGTTTATGGTACATGATTACAGGTTGAGGTACAAGTTGATGCATGGTTCAGGTTATTAGTATAGGTTGTTTGGTACAGGTTGATTGGTACATGTTTACAGTGATATATCTCATAGTGATAGTGTGAGAGTGGTTCCATCATTCTACTTCTACTTCAGGGAGGTTGGACGGGGCAAGGACAAGTGGTTGTAGCCACCTTCCAGTTGTAGCCAGAGAACATAGGGGGTTGTATCCTCCTTCTGTTTGTAGCCATAGAATTGGGGAGTTGGAGATTCCTTCAGGTTGTATCCTGAGAAACCAGGGGGTTGGAGCCTCCTTCCAGTTGTAGTTGGAAAACAAAGTAAGTTGGTACTTCCAATGAATGTAATTCTTCAAGACATATAAGATAAAGCATTTCGTGGTTTTATCCTGATTTGGGTTTCCATGTAAAACACTGGTGTGTTGTGTATGTGTGTGATTGTTCATTTCTTATTGCTCATTATTAGATAATAATTCTACATTGATATAACACTTAGATTATTTGGAGAAAAAGGATTATAATTATGCTAGTACTGATTCACCCCCCCTCTCAGTAGTCCAACAATTGGTATTAGATCAGGTTCCTTTAGAAATCAGTTTAACCACTGAAAGGTAGATCATGGAGAGTACCAACTCATATAAAAATGGAATACCACACTTCGATGGAAAAAAGTATTCTTTTTGGAGAATAAGGATGAAGACATATATACAAGCACAAGGGTTTGAAATATGGCAATCAATTGTAGATGGATACACAGTACCAACAGTTCCACCAACAAATGAAAAAGCAGTGAAACTTGGTCAGAATAATTCCAAAGCTACAAATGCACTTTTGAATGGTCTCAGTGAAACAATATTCACCAAAGTGGCACATTGAAAATCCACCCAATATATTTGGGACAATATGAGAAATATTTATGAAGGAGATACAAAAGTCAAAGCAGCAAAACTTCAAACTTATAGAGGTCAGTTCAAACAACTAAAAATGAAGGAAGATGAGAATATTGTAGCCTACTTCTTAAGAGTTGATGAAACAGTGAATGCAATCATAGGATTGGGAGAAGAAATTGAAGAATATGTAATTGGTCAAAAGCTACTAAGATATATTCATATGAGATTCAACCCTAAGATATCATCACTAGAATAAAGATCGGATCTAAACTCAATAAGCATGGACAAACTACATGGAATATTCACAGCATATGAAATGAGAACTGAACAGGAAAATCCAGATGTAAAAGAAGTAGCCTTAAAAGCATCCAAAAGACCAGAGAAAAAGAAAAAGGAACAAGAAGAATATAGCAACAACAACGGCGTCTCGGAGGATGATGAAGAAGTGGCCAACTTTGTCAAAAGACTAAACAAGGGAACCAATGGTAGGTATAGAGGTAATCTTCCTTTAATTTGTTTTAATTGTGATGGTATTAGTAATTTTTCTAACAAATGTCCTCATAAGAAAAAGAGAAATGATGAAGGTTACTCAAAAGGAAAAAACACATATAAAGGAAAAATAACTACAAAGAAATATTTCAAGAAAAACATATGCATCAAAGAAGACATCTCATCATCAGATAAAGATGAAATCAGTGACAATGAGAGATGAAGAGTTCTATTCATGGCAGTAAAAGATTCTGACAAAGAAGACTTCGAAGAAGAATATGAATAAGATGAAGAAGGATATGAAGAAGTCAAAGAAGAAATTGAAGAGGAATAAGTTGACTATCGAGAAGAATTAATGTGTGCCATAGAAGTTATTAGAAGAGAAAAGAAGAAAAACAAGAAACTACAAGCAGAACTATACAAGAAAAAGGACACTCAAGAACTAGAACAAATGATCACAAGATTTAAGGTTCAAATAGAAGAAGATAAAAGAATTGAAGAAGAACTCAAAGAACAACTAGAAGAAAATGACAAGATCATTGGAAACTTGGAAGCAGAGATTGTCACACTAACTAACAAAGGATATTCAAAAGAAAAATATGCAGAATAGCTCAAAATTTTTGGATGACATTATCAGCAGTCAAAAATCTCATCTTGACAAATCTGGACTTTGATACATGTTGGGCACCAAATCGGGCTATCTTTCTACTACATTTCCATTACCTTTTTTACCTTTTTACACTTATTTACCTATGTTTGCTATGCTAAATCTGTGAGGTAAATACCCCTACCTTGTCTATTGGAATATTTTATTAATGAAGTAAAATTTGTGGAGTTTTGCCTATTCGTAGCACTAAAACGAATGTTTGACCACAACTTATGGAGAACAGGACCAGGGCTTCATCCAGCAGCAAATCCTCTCTTCAAAGCAACAACCAAGCCATAAAGAGGCCATGCAGTTGGAGTCGCAGATCCCTGAACCATCTTGGGCATTTCGCTGATCCTGTCCATCTGGTACTGGTGTCGTTCCAACTAATGTATATTTTTGGGGATACGGTTACCATGTTTTGGGGAAAGATGTTATTCTCCCTTTTGATGTATAAAAGACAGTTTATTCCTGTAACTGGGGATGTCCCCATTGAGATTGCAATAACCTTTTTCAAATTTATAAAACACTACCTATTTTGTTGTCTTCATCTTCACTGTGACCAGTGCAGCCCTGATCAGAGACCTGGGACTGCTCTTCTGATCAGGTGTTGCATCTTCCTGTGTGTGTTATTTATCAGTTTTATGCTTGTTGTTACACTGTTATTTATTAGTTTATTCTTGTTGTCACAGTGTGTGATTCTTATGAGTACTTTTCAGAAGTTGTAGTTAATCCAGTTGATAGTAATGTTTTGAATCTTAATCGTGAACCCTTGGCCAGAATGAATTCTACTCTTTCCCTTGCATATACCTTGCACGTTGCCTTGAAAGGATATGCACCCAGATTGATAAATTAATGTAGGAAAAGGGTGAATAAATCGTTCATACCTGGACACCAACATTTTGGCATCGTTGCCGAGGAGGCTAACAAGGTGCAAGACAATGATCCAGACCAACCTGAGGGTCAATCTCTCGTCCTGTGGAGAGAACGCATTTTCTCACTCTGCTTCAGGTCCTGAGCATAGGTGATCTTTCCTCTTGTTTTTATTTTTTCTTTTCCAATCTCTTGACCTAGGGAGGGAGGAGTCTTTTGACTCCCTTCTCTATATCCTGAGTTAGATTTATTTCTTTCAAACCCTTGTTTTTTTTTTCTTTTGAAAACCCTAGATTTTACCCTGGGGAGGGAGGAGTATTTTGACGCCCTACTTCATATTTGAAAAGTATTAGGTGTTTTCCGTGGTGTGTTTTGTTCTTTTCCATGGGAGGGAAGAGTCTTTTGACACCATACTCCGGGCCCTGAACCTTAGATTCTTGTTTTTTTAGTTGCCTTTCTTTTTCGTGATCTTTTATCTTGGGGAAGGAATGGTCCTTTGACACCTTACTTCAAGACTCAAGCATTGTAGGTTCATGCCAAGACCCTCCATCATACCAACACTTGTATGAACAAAGAACTGAATAACGGGGGTAGAGGGAAAGCCCCAAAGAAGGGAGGACCAGATTTGGGAAGAAAGACCTACATCCAGCAGATTATAGAAAAGGTTGAATCATAAACATCATCTCGCGCAGTCGTGAGACCAAGGGCATGAAGAGTGAAGTCTTAGGGACAATCAATAGATCAAACAGTGTTATCTACAACATTCTTGGGTGATATGACACAGGAGGTCCCTCCAGCAGTTGAAGAAACAGCGAGTGGCATACCTGACCAAGGAAATCTTATGCTGGCAACAGAGGGGGAAGAGGTCACAAGCAGAACCTTGACAGAGTCATACCACTCCAACAAGAGAGAGAAGGTTGTAGCCCAAGGATCAAGTCATCAGAACTTAGGAGAAGGGATTGAAGGAGTATTTGCATCACCAAGGGACCGAGGAAGTGCTGCTAAAGCAACTCAGATCCAAGGGGTAAGGAAGCCTCAACCATCTCCTACAGAGTCTGGTGAAATACCCAGCGGTTATTGGAAGATATTTATGGCTCCCAAAACCTCCACTATTGAGTTTCCAATCGAAAACCTGGGAGTTGGTGCGCCCACTAAGTCTATTCCATTGGCAACCTTACCAAACTTTCATGGGCTTGTTTTAGAAGATCCCGACACATTTCTATTCAAATTCGACATAGTGTGCTAAGGGTATGACTACACGACAAAAGCCCAAAAGTTAAAATTTTTTCCTTCTACATTAAAAGGGATGGCTCTGCAATGGTTCATGGGCCTTGGAGGAAGCATTATTTCCACATGGGATGATATGTAGACAACTTTTCTGGAAAAATACCAGGACTACTGTAAATCTCGGAACATTAAGGAGGAGCTCTTCAAGTTCACACAAAAAGAAGATGAGAGTTTGGAAGATTGCGTGGAACGATTCAAGTACACCTTACAGAGGTCAGGTCACTTTGACCTGGATAAGGAAATTCTAAAAATTATCCTCCTCTGATCTTTCCGTGAGGACTCAATGGAATTATTGAACATTATGGGAAAAGGAGACATCTCTAGGGAAAGATTTGAAGGTATCTGTGAATTATGCATTCAGTGCTCAAGAGGAATTGCAAGAAACAAACAAGGAATTCTCTCAATAAAAAGTTCTAGCGAAGGTGTTATGAAAGCAGAAATTGGAAACCTACTAGAAAATTTGAGGACAAATATCCTCAACACCCTATCAGCACAGATGGAGATGTTGCAAGTAAAACAGAAGCAACTGGAATTGGACAAGACTATGGCAATATTCTACCCGACGTGTAGAAAGAAGCATCCAGAGAGGGAATGTCCACTAAAATCCATAGAGGAATGTGCAATCTTCGAGCTAAATCATGCAACAAGCTCATGCCCCTCCCTACTAGGCCTGAAAGAAATATTTCAAGGAACGGGGAAAGACATGGAGCAACTGTACCTCATGGGGTCTAGAAAGTGATGGAAACCTCGACCACCAATGGGAAATCAAGGTATGTACTCAGATCCATCTTAGTATTTTAATAATTCTAATATGAATCCTCAGTCCATGCCCTATCCTTCAATGTGGCCACAATACCATTTTCCATTGTGGCATAAGTGGAACCCTCAAGCCAGTTCAAGCTCCCGATGGGCTCCAACTTGGCGAGGATCCCCTCCTGGGCCATTTCTTCAATCGATGCAACAACAACAACTCCAACTGACCTCTAATGTGCCTCCAGGTAACCAACCTGATCTGAATCCTAATAGTAGGGGAGTTCATCAAACTGACATTCTTAACCTACCTTCATATAGCATTTCCACTGCAGAGTTGTATGAAATGAATCTATGACCAGGGAAGACAATTGATGCTCAACCTCCTCCAGTTACCATTGAACAACTCGATAGTGAAGGTAAGGAATCGTAACCAATTAGTAAAGAGACAAAACAAACTGATAGAAACCAGACATCTCCTGTAAAACAACATCAATCTAAACCACCTTACCCAAAGAGACTAACTTTGAGTAAATCAAGCCCTCAAGCTGAATTTGATTTATTAGGAGAACTGCAGAACTTATTTGTTAAAATTTCCTTGTTACAAGCTATGAAATATGTGCCAATATATGGAAAGACTCTTAGGGAATACTGTTCAAAGAAATCTGCAAAGAAATCCAAAGACCCCCTTACCATTTAGCTTATGGGAAAATTATCATATTTCATGATGGGAAAGTTAATGTCTGAAAAGTATGGAGATCCAGGGAACCCAATTCTGACAGTACAAATTAATGGGGTAAATATTTTGAATGTGTTGGTATACCTGGGTGCTTCCATCAATGTTATCACCACTAAAGCCATGCATGCATTAGGTCTTCGTAACTTGAAACATACACCTACAGTATTGGAATTGGCAGATCGATCCATAGTCAAACCTGTAGGAAAGTTGGAAGATGTAACAATTTCAGTAGATTCATGGCACTATCCCATAGATTTCCTAGTCTTACAGATGCAATCTTCGGTGGGCATCCATCCTTTGATCCTGGGTAGACCATGGTTGGCTACTGTAGATGCCTAAATTGGGTGTCGATCAGGGCACATGGTTATTTCCAATGGGCACAACATTAAGAACTTAGTGTTATACCCACCTGCAGAACCAAACCCATCCATAAAACTAGTAGGAAACAAGAAATATTTACCTAGGTAAGAGTCTGAAACAGAAAATGAGGAATTGAGGCCAATTCTCACTATCGGACAAGCCCTTCAGTTGAAAATAGAATCAGAAGATGATGTAATCACCTCTTTTATGGATGGTCCTTGCTCCGTTTCTGAAACAAATCAACAATTCCTAGAATATATCCTATGCTGTGATACTCAAGAAACATTTGAAACAACAGAAGGATCAGAGCAGCTACCTGTTGATGTACCCAGTGAAAGTGTCCCAGTAGAACTAGAACCAGGGAAAACCCTGAATATTAATCCAACCCTGTCAGAATCCCAGAAGAAGTAACTTGTGGATGTCCTTCAGAAACACAAAGAGGCCTTCGCCTGGGATTTAACAGATATGAAAGGGATCCCTGCTAATTCATGTACCCATCATATATACATTAAGGAGGATTGTCGTCCTGTAAGACAACCTCAGAGAAGGATGAACCCTGCATTGAAAAATGTTGTGAAAGAAGAACTTCAGAAATTACTAGACATAGGTTTTATTTACCCCATCTCAGATAGGCAATATGTCTCCCCATTAGTAATGGTCCCTAAGAAAAATGGTAAATGGCGAATATGCGTGGATTATCGAGAATTAAATAAGGAAACACAGAAAGATCATTTTCCTTTGCCATTTATTGATCAAGTTCTGGACATATTGGTTGGAAAAAAGTTGTTTTCTTTTCTAGATGGGTTTAGTGGGTATAACCAGATCTAGATAGCTCCTAAAGATCAGGATAAAACCACTTTCACATGCCCCTGGGGAACATTCGCATACTGGGTCCTTCCTTTTGGCCTGTGTAATGCTCCTGCAATGTTCCAAAGGGAAATTTTGGGAATCTTCTATGATTTGATAGATGATAGTGTTGAAATCTACATGGATGACTTTACTCCATATGGGGATTCATTTCTTGAAGGGCTGAAAAATTTAGAAAAATTTCTCGAAAGGTGTATACAAGCGCGTGTCTCGTTGAGTATGGAAAAATGCCATATGATGATGGAAGAGGGTATTGTTCTGGGACATTTTCTCTCAGCTGAAGGAATCCAGATGGACCCAGCAAAGACAAAGGTAATTCAGCATTTCCCAACACCCCAAACACCCACGCAGGTACGCAATTTTATTGGTTGTGCTGGTTATTACAAGCGTTTTATAGAAAATTTTGCTAAAGTAGCACACCCACTTTTTCAATTGCTAACAAAATATTCAGATTTTGTGTGGACAGAGGATTGTGATGCAACCTTTACACGAATTAAGGAATTGGTTTGTAGCGCTCCAATCATCATAGGGCCAGACTGGGCATTACCTTTCCATATTCATACGGATGCTTCCCAAACATCGGTTGGTGCAGTATTAGGACAACAAGAGGAAAAAATTCCATACGCAGTTTACTATGTTAGTAAGAATTTGGCTCCTGCTGAATTAAACTACACAGTGACTGAGAAAGAGTTCGTTGCTGTCATTTATGCCATCAATAAATTACGACACTACATTAGCAGGTATCCTACCTTTGTGGATACTGATCATGCAACTATTAGGTATTTAATGAATAAACCTGTTACGCCTGGTCGTATCACAAGATGGCTCTTGCTACTAAAGGAATTTGATATTACGATAGCAGATAAACCAGGGAAGGACAATGTGGTTGCATATTTCTTATCTAGGATAGAGCATGAGGGTAAGGATACACCAATTGAAGATAATTTCCCAGATGAACATCTTTTTGCAGTATTTTCTAACACTCTGTGGTATGCAGATATTGCTAATTATCTTGCTTCAGGGAAGGTGCCTCATCATCTGTCATATAAAGAGAAAAGGAACATTATTCACCAGAGTACCCGATATTCATGGATGGCAGGACATCTCATTCATACAAGGGCTGACCAACATATTCGACATTGTGTGGCAGAAGATAATATCTATGAGATACTAAAGTCTGCACATGATGGACCTTGTGGAGAACATTTTGCAGATAAAAGAACAGGTCACAAAGTGCTAATGGGATATTACTGGCCCTCCATCTTTCATGATTCCTGAGATTATGTCTGAAGGTGTGATAGCTGCCAATGGATGGGACAACCTGGGAAAGCAGACGAAATTCCTCTACAACCCCAGATAGTCCTTGAACCATTTGAGAAATGGGCCATTGATTTTGTTGGACCCTTCAAACCACCTTCTCATCAGAAAGCTTACATCCTGATTTTCACTGATTATGTTGTTGGACAACTGAGAGGGGGGGGTGAATCAGTTGTTATTGAGATTAAACAATTATGCTTCTTTTAAAATCTCTTTGCAGAAACTCTGAATGATGATCACACTAATGAAGAGAAATAAACACAGGCACATTCAGCATCAGTCACATATATGAGAAACACAGAGACATATATTTTCCGAGGAAATCCATACAAGGTAAAAACTTCTTTTTCTTTATATGATAAGTAATAATTACATTCTTTACATTATCGTACATATGAGAACCAACTCATAATGAGGCTACAACCTCATCTTTGCAAGCTGCAACTTGCTGAGAGCACCAACTCTCTGTTTTCTCTAGCACTAACTAGAAGGAAGCACCAACTCCCTGGTTTCTCTAGCACCAACTAGAAGGAAGCACCAACTCCCTGTGTTCAAGCACCAACTTGAACCTCTGAGGAAAACAGTCCTCCCTAGAACCTCCCAACCACCCTGAAATATTGATTTTGTATTACTCAAACTTATTACAGTGATATAATGTTCAATAATGGCTTACCAGACTCATCATTGTTCTGCTGCATTTAGTTACTCTGTCTGCCTCTTTGCCTTCCTGCACACCTCACTTGCGCTGTTTGTTCTTCTACCTTTTAAGCTCTATGCGCCATACCCATTCATTGCACAGATCCTCTTTTGTTCAATTCAGCTGCTGCACTCTCCTTCTTCTTCACACATGAATCCCCTTCACCAGCTACAATCATAGCAAACTCCAACAGCAACAACAACCCTTCTCTTGTTTTTACCGTGTATATATAGCTTTTGTGCATATTGTGCATGCAATATTCTCCATTCCTCTGCATGCTCAAACTGCACCAATCTCCTCCACCTCTTGAGTGCTCTATGTGATCATCATTGTAACTCTTCAGCTTCTCTGGCCGTTTTACCACGCGTTCAACATCACTGGATGTTATGCTGATATTCCTCAGCCTCTCTGGCAGTTGAGACTCTTCGTCTTCTCTGTGACATTTGATCTCACCTTCTTTGTTTCAGTTACAGGATTCCACACTCATACATCTGTCAATCCCTTCTAAGAATAGTCTTCCTTCACTAGATGAAGCTTGGAGACTCTTCATCTCCTCTGGCGATCACACACGGTGACCACAGGCTGTGGTAACAGGCGCTGCGAACTTATGATCTCCATCGACCCTGATCGACGTTTCATGATCTTGATGAATCAACGGTCCTAATCTCATCGTGATCTCGCATATCGTTGTTCCTTCGTTGGAGATTCTCGTCACTCCAAGTCGCGATAGGCGAGACTCAGAGATGGAGCTCAGATCAACGGTCCACATCTTTTGGTGTATTGACGGTCAGGATCTTTTCGTGATCTCGCATCTCATTAATCCTTAGATGGAGGTTCTCGTAACTCCAAGTTGCGATAGGCGAAACTCCAAGATGGAGCTTTATGGTGCTCTGATCTTTCTCCATGTGTCCTCTTAATCCAACGGTCCATGATTAAATCACAATCTCGCATCTCGTTGTTCCTTAGATGGAGGTTATCGTAAATCCAAGTTGCGATAGGCGAAACTTCAAGATGGAGATTTATGGTGCTCTGATCTTTCGCCACGCGTCCTCTTGATACAACGGTCCATGATTGTCATATCTGCCTTGCAGCTTCACCATATCTAACGGCTATTGGTCCTTCATACTTTCCCTAGATCCTACGGCCTAGATCTTCTCGCGATTTCACCACTTCGCCGTGTGAGTTCTCGACACCTTCAAGTCCCAATCTACGAAACTCCGATAAGGAGTTAAATCAACGGTCTAGATTCATTCTCGATTCAATGGCTGCGATGGAATCGCGATATCGCATATCGAGAAATCGGGGTTCCTGATGTCAATAATCTTTGTCATGTCTAACTCTCGATCCCCGATGCCTCTCCATTGGCTGGAATCAACGGTCCAGATCAAAGATTGATCTGACGGCTCAGATTGCATCGTGATTTCACATATCACGAAATCGGGATTCTTGATGTCACAATTCTTTGTCATGTCCAAATCTCGATCCCCGATGCCTCTCCATTGGCTGGAATCAACGGTCCAGATCAAAGCTTGATCTGACGGCTCAGATTAAGTCACGATTTCACATATCATGATTACGCCCTCTTCTCCTTGTTCTTTAAGGATCGTGCAGGTTCTCCTCGATCCAACGGTGGTCGGGTCCTGCGCTTGGATCTAACGTCTGAGACTTGTCCTCCTTTTCAGTGCCCTCTTCTTGTCTTCATTCAGATCTGACGACCCTCGTTCTTTCAGGAATTTTGAATGAGATCCAATGATCAGAAATGATTCTCGGGCCTTCGAACATTTTATCAACCTGAACTTATCTTTTGTTTGCCTGGTTGCGTTGTCGGTCTTCCTGAATATCACTATGCTGCTGATCATTGTTGTTGCACTCAATCCATCATCGTTGTTGTACTTTTCATCAATGACAAGCATACGCTACCTGTTAAACATTTGCCAACAATCTCCCCCTTTGGCATTGATGGCAACTAAGGCACCTGAATTTGTTTCTCCCCCTCTAACATCAATGTCAAAGAAGAGACAAGCTCCCCCTAAGCTATTGCAGTAATTTTAGGAGGCATTAGATATTCAAACAATACAAATCTCCCCCTAACAAGATGGACTCTTTTAGGTGTGAAACAAAATGACACCCAACTTCTGTCTAAGATATTCAAACGGTGTCTTGGCTAGGGGCTTAGTAAAGATGTCTGCAATTTGTTCTGTAGTGGGAATGTAATGGACCTAAACAATCTGATTGGTGACCTTCTCTCTCATATGGCACTATGCTTTGTCTTGGAGTGGAATACAGGATTTTTAGACACACTGATGGAACTAGTGTTATCACAATGAATTGGGATCGGTGCAGTGTATTTTACCTCCAAGTCTGCAAGTGTCTGAATCATCCATAATACCTGTGTGCAACAGGTAGCAGCAGCAATGTACTCTGCCTCTGTGGTTGATAAAGAAATGGAACCTTACTTTTTACTAAGCCAGGCTACTAAGGAGTTACCCAGGAAGAATGCTCCTCCACTGGTGCTTTTTCTCTCATCAACACAATTTTCCCAATCTACATCTGAATAAGCAGTCAATTGAAGACCTTGATTTCTGGGATACCACAGACCATAAGTCATTGTTTCTTTTAAGTACCTGAATATCCTTTTGACATCTTGCAAATGACTCTATTTAGGTGCAACCTGATATCTTCCTACCATTCTGACAGCATGCATTATGTCTGGGCGAGATGCTATGATGTACAACAGGATTACTATCATTGATTGATATGAGCTTTGATCAACATCAGGTGAATCATCATCCTTGCTTAATTTACATCCAGTTACCATAGGTGTACCCACAGGTTTAGAATCTTCCATTTGAAACCTTTTCAGCATTTCTCTTAAATATTTTCCT
>ML781332.1:615561-643289 GCA_009831015.1 Picea engelmannii
TCTTTGCAGAAACTCTGAATGATGATCACACTAATGCAGAGAAATAAACACAGGCACATTCGACATCAGTCACATATATGAGAAACACAGAGACAAATATTTTCCGAGGAAACCCATACAGGGTAAAAACCTCTTTTTCTTTATATGATAAGTAATAATTACATTCTTTACATTATCATACATATGAGCACCAACTCGTAATGAGGCTACAACCTCAACTTTGCAAGCTGCAACTTGTTGAGAGCACCAACTCTCTGTTTTCTCTAGCACCAACTCTCTGGTTTCTCTAGCACCAACTACAAGGAAGCACCAACTCCCTGTGTTCAAGAACCCACTTGAACCCCTGAGGACAACAGTCCTCCCTAGAACCTCCCAACCACCCTGAAATATTGATTTTGTATTACTCAAACTTATTACAGTGATATAATGTTCAACAATGGCTTACCAGACTCATCACTTTTCTACTGCATTTCATTACTCTGTCTGCCTCTTTGCCTTTCTGCACACCTCACTTGCGTTGTCTGTTCTTCTTCCTTTTAAGCTCTGTGCGCCATACCCATTCACTACACATATCCTCTTTTTTTCAATTCAGCTGCTGCACTCTCCTTCTTCTTCACACATGAATCCCCTTCACCAGCTACAATCACAGCAAACTCCAACAACAACAACAACCCTTCTCTTCTTTGTACCGTGTATACATAGCTTCTGTGCATATTGTGCATGCAATATTCTCCATTCCTCTGCATGCTCAAACCACGCCAATCTCCTCCACCTCTTGAATTCTCTGCGTGATCATCATCGTAACTCTTCAGCTTCTCTTGCCGTTTTCCCACACGTTTAGTATCACTAGATGTTATGATGATATTCCTCAACCTCTCTGGCAGTTGAGACTCTTCATATTCTCTGTGACAGTTGAGCTCACCTTCTCTATTTCCGTTACAGGCTTCCACACTCATACATCTGTCAATCCCTTCTAAGAATAGTCTTCCTTCACTAGACGAAGCTTGGAGACTCTTCATCTCCTCTGGCGATCACACACGGTGACCACAAACTGTGGTAATAGGCGCTGCAAACTTATGATATTCATCGACCCTGATCGACGGTTCATGATCTTGATGAATCAATGGTCCTGATATCATCGTGATCTCGCATCTCATTGTTCCTTCGTTGGAGATTCTCTTCACTCCAAGTCGCGATAGGAGAGACTCAGAGATGGAGCTCAGATCAACGGTCCACATCTTTTGGTGTATTGATGGTCAGGATCTTTTTGTGATCTCGCATCTCGCTGATCCTTAGATGGAGGTGCTCGTAACTCCAAGTTGCGATAGGCGAAACTCCGAGATGGAGCTTTATGGTGCTCTGATCTTTTTCCATGTGTCCTCTTGATCCAACGGTCCACGATTAAATCGCGATCTCGCATCTCGCTGTTCCTTAGATGGAGGTTCTCGTAACTCCAAGTTGTGATAGGCAAAACTCTGAGATGGAGCTTTATGGTGCTCTGATCTTTTTCCACGCATCCTCTTGATCCAACAGTCCACGATTGTCATATCTGCGTTGCAGCTTCACCATATCTAACGGCTATTGGTCCTTTGTACTTTACCCAGATCCTACGGCCCAGATCTTCTTGTGATTTCGCCACTTCGCCATGTGAGTTCTCGACACCTTCAAGTCTCGATCTATGAAACTCTGATAAGGAGTTAAATCAATGGTCCAGATTCATTCTCAATTCAATGGCTGCGATTGAATCGCGATATCGCATATCGCAAAATCGGGGTTCCTGATGTCAATAATATTTGTCATGTCCAACTCTCGATCCCCGATGCCTCTCCATTGGCTGGAATCAATGGTCCAGATCAAAGCTTGATCTGACGGCTCAGATTGCATCGTGATTTCACATATCGCAAAATCAAGATTCGTGATGTCAAAATTTTTTGTCATGTCCAACTCTCGATCCCCGATGCCTCTCCATTAGTTGGAATAAACGGTCCAGATCAAAGCTTGATCTGACGGCTCAGATTAAGTCGCGATTTCGCATATTGCGATTACGCCCGCTTCTCCTTGTTCTTTAAGGATCGTGCAGGTTCTCCTCGATCCAACGGTGGTCGGATCCTGCGCTTGGATATAACATCTGAGATCTATCCTCCTTTTCAGTGCCCTCTTCTTGTATTCATTCATATCTGACGACCCTCGTTCTTTCGGGAATTTTGAATGAGATCCAATGATCAGAAATGATTCTCGGGCCTTCGAACATTTTATCAACCTGAACTTATCTTTTGTTTGCCTAGTTGCGTTGTCGATCTTCCTGAATATCACTGCGCTGCTGATCATCGTTGTTGTACTCAAGCCATCATTGTTGTTGTACTTTCCATCAATGACAAGCATACGCTACCTGTTAAACATTTTCCAACATATGTAACTAAATGGGTGGAAGCCAGAGCGGTCACAAGAGAAACAAAACAAGTAGTGGTAGACTTTCTTTTTTAAGAAATCTTTGCCCGATACGATACTCCAAGGGAAATTATGTCGGATGGAGGATCACAGTTCACATCTCACATGATAGGAAAACTGATGGATAAATATGGAGTCAAACATAGAGTGACAACCCCCTATCACCCCGAGGCGAACGGGCAAGTAGAAAGCACAAACAAGGTATTGGAAAATATCTTGACAAAAACAGTAGCAATTCATTGCCGGGACTGGGCACAGAAACTTCCAAAAGCTTTATGGGCATATAGAACAACATGGAGAAACACAACTGGGTTTTCACCATTTGAGTTAGTCTATGGGAAAGTCCCCTTGTTTCCAATGGAATTTGAGATTAGTACACTCAAGACAACTCTAGAAGTAGTCCTAGACCCATCAGAAGCACAAAAACACCAACTATAATAGCTGAATGAGTTGGACGAGATTCGGTTAGTAGCTATCCAGAAGACCACTGTTGTTCAACAACAGAGAATGAAGTGGCATGATAAATTTATCAAAAGTAAGGTGTTTCATGTGGGAGATTGGGCATTACTTTACGATTCCCGATTTAAGGATTTCAAAGGCAAGCTTTACACTTGCTGGATGAGGCCATACCAAGTGGACGGAGTGTTCGACAATGGAACAATTAGATTAGTTAAAATAGATGAGAATCATACCTCGTTCTTAGTAAACGGACACTGTCCAAAACTGTACCACCGTCCAGCCTCTAGAAATTCCTTTGTCAAACACCTTTTTGACTCATATGATTTAATGGTCGTTGGGATGAAGGACACTCTCACTCTACCTTAAACCAAAAAAAATCTTAAAAAGAAAAAGAAAAAAAATATTATTAAAATATATATATATATATATGTTATTTCTTACTTGTTTGTATTTTGTAGGAATAACAAAGGAATATGGCCAGGAGAAATGTAACACTCGGTGTTGTTACTCCACCAGTGTTGCTATAAAGACGTCGTTGTTACTCCACTGGTGTGTACTAATTACTTCACTAAGTTTTGTTACTCCGCAACTATCATTACTCTGCCGATGTTGTTACTCCACAACTATCGTTACTCTACCGGTGTCGTTACTACGCAACTGTCGTTACTCTGTCGGTGTTGTTACTCCGCAACTGCTAGCTCTCTGCTGGTGCTGTTACTCCGCCGGTGTCGTTACTCCACCGGTGTTGTTACTCTGCAACTGCCGCTACTCCGCCATTGCTGTTACTCACTGCTGTTGTTACTCCTTGCTTCCATTACACCCTTTTTCCATTACTTTTTCAGACCTTTTTCTATTACTCCACCATATGGTAGGTCCCCAGGTACGTCTCCACCGACTTTTATGGATTTAATTAAAATATTCCAAAAATACTTCAAAACGTGTCGTGGACGGCCGTAATTAATTTGGGGGAGGGGGAACCGTCATAATAAACGACGACATACCACTATTTTTTGTTTATTACACACGATCCTCTCCCAACAGAATCCAATGATTTTGGTACTCCGTAATTATAACTTGATATGTTGAAATGCATACTCGTACACACAGAGTCATAATCAGTCACCTCCCCAACATGCTGCATTAAATTTCTGATAGTACCACCATAATCTGTCATCATTTCCAAACATACCAGCGTTGTTTCATCCGTTTTCCTAAAAAGAAATATGACATTATTTAAGTTGCCAACTGTTTGGAACCCTGTCATTTTCCCCTACCAACTAACTGCATTCGTTGTGCTGACTCCGCCTCTGCAACAATGGGTGGACGATCTGTGTGACATGAACCTGAAGATACAGTGAGAGTTTGGAACAATCAGGAAGTATGGCAGGTCTTTGAGAACACGGGCTGGAATGTTTACTTTGACAGGTTGAAAGGGACGAACGAATAAATTGCGAGAGAATTCGCACTCAACTTGAGAGAAGGAAGCTGTCGGGTTCGCATAATTGAAATTCCTGTGACAGAGGAATCCATCACATAAGTCAGTGGACTCCCTCAAAATGGACAACGATGGTTTTCAAGAAGGTTTGTCCTTTCAGAGTTTCCCGAAGCCTTTTTACAGGTAGGAGAAAGCATTGTGCAGAAGGGTCGAGTATACGACCAAAATTCGTTGCCACATCCATGGAAGGAAGTAGCAGAGTTTGTCATGAGATATATGAATTGCGAAGGGAGATACTCCACCATATTCAAATATCATCTCCGAATACTAACTCACCTGCGATTTCCCCAAGCAGAGACTTTCTCACTGAATGTGCCTTATTTCTTATTGAGAAGCCTTCACCTAATGGCACATTCGGCTTAGAAGTCGCGATAGGTATTGGCGACCATCACCCACCATGGGCTGATTCAGTTGTTAGTAATGAATTCCATCAGAGAAATCCCAATCCCATGGGAATTGTTTCAGGATTCCACAAAGGAAGAAGTAGCAGCTACTGTGGCTGCTAGGGAAGATGAACCAGAAGCCACGGAGGAGGAAAATGCAAGAGAAGATGACTATGTTGACCAAGAGGAACCGAAAGAGATGGATATGAAAGCTGAAGCATTTGAAGAAGAGGATGCTCCCAAGAGAAAGATGAAACCATGGAACCAATGGAAGATGTGGAAGTTGACACATAAAGGCCCACTAGTACCATGGCCAAGGTTGTCCCACAAGAACTAGCCTCGCCTGTGGAACTAGTAGAGCAATTTGATAACATGACAACCACAGAAGAGGGGTCACAACAGACAGGAGCAGGTGAATTGGTCGATATTGCGACTGAGGGTACTCCACAAGGACCTCCTGTCACCATGGATTCGATGGAGGAGGATAACCAGAATGAAGAAGAGGTCATGACCACCCCGACCATACAGCCCATGGAAGAAGTGTTGGGAGAACTAGGGAATGAGGTTGGTGTTGAACCACAAGAACTAGCGTCGACCTCAAGACCAAATATTGAAGATCCTTTCCATTTCTCCTTTTTCTCCTTTATTCCAAGAGGAGCAAGGCTAACTTGTTCCCTTCGGCGTACAGAAAAAGATCTCTCCATTCCTCCAATTCTATCACAAAAGACACAATTGTGCAGGGTGGATGGGAATGTGAAGAGGAGGGACCAAGCGAAGTGATCCTGACGAATGAGCCAATGGAAGAGATAGGCGAGAAGTTCATAAGACTCCTAGTCAAACAAAAAAATCATCTACAATTGAAGGAGACAATGCGGCTTAAGATGGAGGTCAGGAAACTAAGGAAACAGGTACACAAAATGCAGGAGAAGATGAAGAAATACAAGCAGAAAGCTAGAAATTCCAAGACCATAGGATTAGAAATAGAGACTCATATGGACCAGGCAACCATAACCTCTGCTGCTACTCAAACAGACCCGATCGAGTGATTGTTTGAAGACCGTGAGAATGCCTTAACAGTCAAAGTGTAGACTTGGAAATCTACTGCAGTTTAGTATCAAAATAAGATCAGAAGAATGCAGGAACTTGCCTCCACAACTATTTTTGAATATGTGGAGCGTATAGACATCATGATATTAAGGCATGCGGAGCAGCAGCTCAAGATGGAGCAGCTGGAAAAGTAAGTGGAAGAGCTGAAAATGGATAAAGAGCAGATGTTTAGTTTGGCGCAAGAGGTGATGGCATGTCGCCCCCCTGCTTCTAGCTATTATTTATTCTTACATGAATGTTCTCTTCTATTCTGCATGGAGAGCATAAAAAATGAGATTAGTTATAAGATAGAAAATGGTGTACAATTCCTTCGAATAATGAGGCACCACGATGTGCCAACTCATCATTTGATGTGTGAATTTTACCTGCATGGATATCTGCTGCGCCTAGACAGAGACTTCAATCTGGTCCCATATGTGGGAGACATCCATTTAAGAGCCCTCACCTCTTACACTTTCAACTAGATCAGCTGGTAGAAGGCTTTTAACACATTTGAATCTAATCAGGTTACAAATCTGTTTATGGTAAGAGGAGAACCTGAGAGGTCAGTCACCATGTTCAATAAACACAACACCTTTTTGGGAATTCAGGTGAATAGAGATAGAATGTCGAGGACACAAAATTTGTGCCTTGATCTTTGTGTTAAGAAAATAGTCACATTTCATGAAGAATCCCTTGATTGCTGTCAGAAAAGGTGGATGATGACACCTACAACTATCCGAAATAGGGAACCTTTTGGGGCACCAAATTTTGCATGGGTTCTCCCCAGAGTGCCCAAATATGTGGCATGTGTCCGAACAAGAGGGGTCTGATGGATGGGACTCTGGTTTCAGTTTCCCACTATTTGGTTGCCAGTAGAAGATTACACTCCAATGTACATCGTCCCGGAAGATTGGTGGGAAGACATCCACCTCTCAGATGCTTTTAAAGTTCCAGGAACGGAGATGGCCAAAGAATATTATCTCGCCCATTTTTAGGAAGCCAACAATCAGCGAAATCCAGACCTGCGGAAGCGGCGAACTGCATGAGGGCATGCAGAAGGCTAGTTGGGGGGAGATGTTGGGCATGAAATCGGGCTATCTTTCTGCTACATTTCCATTACCTTTTTTACCTTTTTACACTTATTTACCTATGTTTGCTATGCTAAATTTGTGAGGTAAATACCCCTACCTTGTCTATTGGAATATTTTATTAATGAAGTAAAAGTCACAGAGTTTTTCCTATTCGCAACACTAAAATGAATGTTTGACCGTAGCTTCTGGAGAACAGGACCAAGGCTTCATCCAACAACAGATCCTCTCTTCACAGCAAAAACCAAGCCATAAAGAGGCCACACAACTGGAGTCACAGATTCCTAAACCATCTTGGGCATTTCACTGATCCTGTCCATCTGGTACTGGTGTCGTTCCAACTAATGTATATTTTTGGGGATACGGTTAACATGTTTTGGGGAAAGAGGTTTTTCTCCCTTTTGATGTATAAAGGACAGTTTATTCCTGTAACTGGGGATGTCCCCATTGAGATTGTAATAACCTTTTTTAGATTTATAAAACACTACCTATTTTGCTGTCTTCATCTTCGCTGTGACCAGCGCAACCCTGATCAAGGATTTGGGCCCGCTCTTTTGATCAGGTGTTGTGTCTTCCTGTGTGTGTTATTTATCAGTTTTATGCTTGTTGTTACAGTGTTATTTATTAGTTTATGCTTGCTATCACAGTGTGTGATTCTTATGAGTACTTTTCAGAAGTTGTAGTTAATCCAGTTGATAGTAATGTTTTGAATCTTAATCATGAACCCTTGGCCAGAACAAATTGTACTCTTGCCCCTGCATATACCTTGTGCATTGCCTTGAAAGGATACGGACCCGGATTTATAAATTAATGTAGGAAAAGGGTGAATAAATCATTCATACCTGGACACCAACAATACAATCAGAGAAAAAATGGATCAAGCTCCAAAAAAATAGAGCAAGAAACAAATCCAAAAATCTATGCAGAAACAATCAAAGGGGATAGGAAGATGTACAAGGAATATTACAGGGACACTCCTCCACTGAGAATATTCATATATCAGAATAAAAAACAAACATATAGGCCTCAAGAAGAAGAAGGATTCATAAGAACACCTTCTTTCAGAATATCTTTAACTCCTAGGTATCAGACTATATTTTTTGGTTTTTGTTATGCATGTAATAATTTTGGACATAAAGTTGTGAATTGCAGAGCTAACAATAGGAACAATAACAACTTTGAGAGTCATACATGAAGGTGTTACTCAAGAAGACCTAGTGAAACAAAAAGAAGAAGTTACAACAGGTTTGAATCTTTGAGCACTAAAGTGGAATGTTACAAATGTAACAATTTTGGACACGTGGCCAAAAATTGTAGTATGACAGTCCCTCCTAAAGAACCTCAATAGAATAACAACAGTCATAGACAAGAACCTCAGAAAACGACATGGATAAGAAATCAAGATCAATATAGAAATGAAGAATGCATAGTCGCTCTACAAGATAAGTAGAAGAAACACGGTTGGTATGTTGACAATGGGTGTTCAAAACACATGACATGTGATAGAGACAAATTTCTTACATTGTGAAAGGAAAGAAATGGATCAGTCTCCTTTAGAAATGATAATTCAGCCAAAATGATTGGAGAAGGTGTTGGATTAATGAGAGGGGGGGTGAATCAATAATAGCATAATTATAATCCTTTTTCTCCAAATAATCAAAGTGTTATATAAATGTAGAATTATTATCCAATAATGAGAAATAAGAAATGAACAATCATACACATACATAGTACACCTGTGTTTTATGTGGAAACCCAAATCGGGAGAAAAACACAGAATACTTTATCTTATATGTCTTAAAGAATTACAATCATTGGAAGCACCAAATTCCTTTGTTTTCCAGCTGCAACTAGAAGGAGGCTCCAACCCCCTAGTTTCTCAGGATACAACTTGAGGGAAGAAATAACTCCCCAATTCTCTGGCTACAACTAGAAGGAGGATACAACCCCCTATGTTCTCCAACTACAACCGGAAGGTGGCTACAACCACCTGTCCTTGCCTCGTCCAACCACCCTGAAGTAAAAGTAGAATGATGGAACCACTGTCACACTATCACTATGAGATATATTTCTGTAAACATGTACCAATAAACCTGAACCATGCATTAACCTGTACCTCAACCTGTAATCAACCTATACATCAACCTGTACCATAAACAAGTGCATCAACCATGCACAAACCTGTACCAAATAATCTGTAATCAACCTGTACCATAAAAAAGTGCAACCAACCATGTACCAAGTATGTACCAATCATGTGTCAATTACTCATCAACTATGACTCATCAATATGTACCAACATCATCAACCATACACCTCATGTATGTGCCAACTCATCAACTACTTGTCTCAAGCATGTACCCAACTTGTACCTCAACCAAAAGCCCTCATCAATTTCATAATCCAATATGATTTGTAAATATATAATAGACCTACTGTATATGATAACATACCTGCAAACCTTCATTAACTTTAAAAACAAGAGACTAGCATTTTCATCAAACGTTTCTTTAGTCTCACAAGACTAGTTTTGGATTAGTCAACAACCCTAACTTGAAATAATCATAACTTTGTACCTGTAATGAATAAATATCTGAAACTGATAAAAAAATGTTATTCAGTGTTTTTTATGCAATTCCTCTAGGTGTCACTACTTGGAACCTCTCATAAAAGGAGTTATGGCAAAAATGACACACCTTGTTGAATTCTGGATTATTCTAGAGAGCGACCTTGTAGAGCGTGCCCCACATGGAATATTTTCTGAATTTATCTAAAAATGTTACACAACATACTAAATACTTTACTCTAACCAACATATTTTGTCTTACTAAATTTGGATCTGTTATTAATAAGTTATGACATGTTTACCTGAAACACATGTTTTTGACTAGTTTCAGGACTAGCCACAAACCCTATTTTCCACGGAGTGTAACTCCAAAAATACAATGCCCCACAAGATGAATTTTTTAAAACAGATACTTGGGTATGTTTCCTCAATGGAATATCAATTTCACGGTCTGAATCATTCTAGAAAAAACGTTATTGCGAAAATGGTGAGATGACATGAAAAACAAATACCTTAGAAAGCATCATCAAATGAATTTATCCTTCCTTGAATTCTGGCCTTCTTTTCTTCACATTCCTCAGAAATTTGGCTTATATATCCTTTGGTTACCTCAGACACCTATAGGTATTCAATATTCTCAAGTGTGTCTTAAATGAGAGAGCCTTGCCTCTTATTTATACTCTCTAAGTAGCTTCCTTAAAAACATCTTCTATGTCACTTTGCCCACTTTCCTTATTTTAGGGTTAACCCACTTCTAATTTATCTATTAAATTTATTATTGAATTAATTTATTTTATATTCACTTTGAATTATAGTACACTCATCACTTCACTATATTATTTACCTTTTAAAATCTCTTAAACCACTTTGACTACTTTGACCTTTTGGGGCTTCTAGATGACATATGAGAGTCCTCCAACTTCGTAAGGCCATAACTCTCAAAATGTGAGGAGGAATGTGACGTTCCACATACCGCCAGAAATGGAATGACATGTAATATCCATATAGAATAATATTACCTGAAAATATATCAAACCTCATACTATTATCCATCAAACAAACTTGGGTCCATTACCCAAACCTGGGTTCTCCAACTTTTGATGCCCATAAATCTCTAACCACGAGGAGTTATGTGAAGTTCCACATACCACAAAAAATGGCATGATAAGAACTATCCATATAGGATAGTTTCATTGACAAATGCACTAGATTTCATTTCATTATTCCACAAATAAGCATGGTTTCTCTAACCATACTTCTAGGATAACTCAATCCGCAAAGCATCTTCCCATGTGGGATTTCACCATAAGGGGACCACTTTGGAGTTCATCCATTTCTACTTATTATCAACCATGACAAGAAAATAATGAGTCATATTTACATCAAACAATCTTGGGTCCATTACCCAACCTTTTTTCTACGGGGCATTCTTCAAGGGTTGACATCAATGACAACCAACCTTAATCAACAATTTGCCCCTTTGACATTGATGACAACACTCTGATGCAATACTGAAATAATATCACTCATGCTCCCCCTGGAACCATGCCTCTATCCTCTACTTTTGATAAATCTCTCCCCCTTTGTCATCAATGACAAAGGTATCTTTCCATACGAGGTTTCTCCCCCCGACTGAACTGTCCTCTTATGGTGCTTCCTCGTGTAAATCTAAGACATATAAGATACACATTCAAAATGAATTCATTTTGGAGTAGAAATAAATCCAAGTCTCTGGCGAAGATATTCAAAGGATTCTTGTGGAAGTGGTTTTGTGAAGATGTGTGCCACTTGTTCTTTTGTGCCCACATACTCAACTTTGATGTTCTTCTCTGCAACCCGCTCCTGTAAAAAGTGATACTTTATTGGAATGTACTTCATTTTGGAGTGCATCATCGGGTTCTTCAAGATACTGATGGTTCTTGTATTATCACAATAGATTGGAATGGGCTCATCATACTCAACATGTATATCTGTCAGAGTTTGTTTCATCCAAAGAACCTGTGTACAACATGATGTTGTTGCAATATACTCTACCTCGGCTATAGATAAGATACTGATGATTTTTTCTTTCTTATCCATAATACTAAAAACTCACCGAAATAGAACGTTGCTCCACTGGCGCTTCGTCGGTCATCAATAAAACCTACCCAATACACATCTTAAAATCCTCTTCACTGCTAACACATGTGACTCCTTTGTTGTTGCTTGAAATTGTGCCCCTTGTCTAACTGCCTACATTACATCTAGTCTGGATGTTGTCACATATAGTAGACTGCCAATCATTGACCTGTATTTCCTCTGATCTGTAGACTTCAAATCATCATCTTTTCTCAACTTGTAATTGGTTTGCATGGGAGTGATAACTGGTTTGCAATCTTCCATTACGAACCTCTTTATCATTTATATGATATAATTGGTTTGAGAAATAAAGATTCCTTGGTTTCTTTGACGTATTTAAAGTCCCAAAAAGAAGGATAGTTATTCAAGTAATGACATTTCAAATTCATTCTCCATATATTTTGAAAATTTCTTGCTTAACCTGTCATCATCACTACCCAAAATAATATCATCAACATAAACTTCAATTAATAAATATATTACCTTCACTTACCTTGATGTAGAGGTTGTTGTCTTCACTTCCTTTTCTGAACCCTACCCACTGCAGATACTTATCCAGTCTAGAGTACCATGCTCTAGGAGCCTGTTTTAGACCATACAAGGCCTTGTTTATTTTACACACATATTTTGCGTTCTATGACAACTAAAATCCTTCTGATTGTTCAATGTAGACTTCTTCTTCAATTTCCCCATTCAGAAAAGTTGATTTTACATCCATATGATATACTTTAACATTTTTGGAGCATGCATAGGCTAAAAGAAACTGAATTTCTTCCATTATGGCAATCGGGGAAAATGTCTCTTCAAAGTCGATTCCTTCAATTTGTGCATATCCTTTACATACCAATGTAGATTTATTCCTTGTAGCATTTCCATCTTCATTTAATTTATTCTTGAAAACCCATTTTGTGCCGATCATATTCTTATTCCTTGGTCTTGGAACCAGTTCCCAAGTGTCATTTTTCTCTATTTGATCCAATTCTTCATTCATGGCCTTATTCCAAAATTCATCCTTGTTGGATTTTTCAAAATAATTTGGTTCAATTGTAGATAAGAGTTCTAGGTGTGTTTGTTCTAGTAAACGGATTTTTCTTCTAGTCTCAACTCCTGCATCTTTGTTTCCAATAATTTGATCTAAAGGATGATTCTTATGTACTCGTTTGCTAGGTGTCTTTGTAGATACTTGCTAAACTTTCTCTTATTTTTCTATCGGATTCTCTTCATCTTCCTCTTGTACTTCATCTTCTTCAACTTCTTCTTCGAAAAGTTGTTCCATTGATTTGTTTTCTTCTTCCTTTGATTCTGGTCTGCTTGTTTCATCAATTGTTAAGTTGATTCTTTCCACAACTTTGTTCAATATTAGATTGTAACACTTGTATGATTTCCCTGTACTTGAGTAACCAACAAGTACTCCTTTTTCCACACGAGATTCAAACTTTCACATTCTGCCATCTTTTCTTTTGATGTAGCATTTGCTTCCAAAAACTCTGAAATGCTTCACATTTGTTGTTATTCCTTTCCATAACTCGTAGGGAGTTTTATTAGTGTTGTTTCTTAGGATTAATCTGTTTTTAATGTGAACTGTTGTATACACTTCCTATGTCCAAAATATATCTATCAATTTGGAATCCATTAGCATTGTTCGAGCCATTTCCTGTACTGTCTCGTTCTTTCTTTCAACAACTCCATTTTGTTGAGGTGTCCTAGCAACAAGAATTTCCTTTTTATTCCATGACTTCTGCAGTAGTCCATAAATTCCTTTGAAGTGAACTCTCCTCCATTATCAGATCTCAAGCATTTTATTCTTGAATCCATCTCGTTTTCAACCATTCCTTGTAGATCTTGAAGTTTTCAAAATCTTCTGACTTGTTCTTGAGAAAGAAAAATGAAATCATTCTTGTATAATCATCAACTAATAACATAAAGTATCTCTCACCTTTTAAGTTATTTGTTGTATTTGTTCCAACTAGATCAGTATGCACAGTTTCCAGTGGTATTGTTGTTGAATATTCCTTTTATTTGAACTTGGTCTTTGTTTGATTTCCTTGTTTACAATGCTTACATAAAGTGTTGGTTGGTTTCGTGATCTGGGGAATTTCCATGACTGCTTCTCTTTTGTTGACTTTGACAAGGTTATCAAAATCCATGTGACCCATTCTTCTGTGCCATAGCCAACTTTCATCTTCCTTTCCTAGACAACACTTTTCATTTCCAATTTCACTTAACACATATATGTTGTTTGAAGTTCTTGCAGTTGTACCGACCAATTTCCCTGAACCTCCTCTTCTTATCTCACACATTTGTGAATCGAAAGTAAATTTATGACCTTGGTCACACATTTGACTCACACTTATAATATTATGTTTCATATCTTCTACCAGTAGAACATTTTGTACCTTTTTATTCTTGTTCCCAATTCAGACTGTGTCTTCTCCAATGATTTTGGCTGAATTATCATTTCCGAAGGAGACTGGTCCATTTATTTTCTTTCGCAATGTAAGAAATTTGTCTCTATCACCTGTCATGTGTTTTTAAAACCCACTGTCAACATACCAGCCGTGTTTCTTCTTCTTAGCTTGTAGAGCGACTGTGCATTCTTCATTGCTATATTGATCTTTCTTTCTTATCCATGTCGTTTTTTGAGGTTCTTGTACGTGATTGTTGTTATTTTGTTGAGGTTCTTTGTAATATACCAAATATAAAAAGGTATGCATAATAGAAATAGAATGATAGAAATGGAAGAATAACAATAATATAACCAGGACAATCACCACAATAACACTGAAATGATATAACAATAATAAGAGAAATAACACTTTGATTATGAGAGAAATGTTCACAGGCCTCTTCAAGGGGGAAACCTCCAGCCAAGCAATGCTCTATTACAATAATCTCCAAGCTAGGGTTCTCATACCCTCAACTCTTATTTATACTAAATATGTCTATCAAAAGAAACATCTAGAGGAATATCCTTCTAGAACTGGAAGCTTCTATTAGGTCTTCTTACATTCGACTTATTCTATTTTATTGCAAGGCCTTATTAATATTGACCTTTATTACATCCGAATATATTGTTCTATCTATGTGTGATTTAGGACCCTAACATGTCCTCCCCCTTAAAAACAACCTTTTCCTCAAGGCTTGAGATGTGGAAATTGTTGCATAATGGTAGCTAGTTCCCAAGTGGCATCTGTTGGAGTTGTATCTTTCCACTAGAATAACATTTCCTTGATGGTTTTCTGACGTAGGTGACACTCACACTAGTCCAAAAATTCTTGTGGCTATAGGCATATGGATCCTTCTTCGGCTAACTCGAGAAGGTTGCTTTGAATTTGGAACTTAGTTCCAATCACCTTCTTTAAGCATGAAACATGAAAAACAGGATGTAGCTTTGAATGATTGGGAAAATCTAATTGATAGGCCACCTGTCCCACATGCTTGAGAACGGTATAAGGACCATAAAATTTTGGTGCTAGCTTCTGACAATACTCGTCCTTGAGGGAATTTTTCTTGTAGGGTTGCAGTCGAAGAAACACCTAATCCCCTTCTACAAATTGACGTTCAGAGTGACCTTGATTTGCTTGTTTCCTCATGTGATTTTGTGCCATGACCAAATTCTCTTTGAGGGTATGGAGAATAGCCTCTCAAACTGTAAGTGTTTGGTCAATCGCCTGGACCTTCGAGACACTAGGTATGTATGAGAGAAATGAAGGTGCCTTCTGTCCATATACCGCTTCAAAAGGAGTCATGCGTGTAGTTGTATGGTATGAAGCATTGTACCACCATTCAGCTATGGGTAACCATTGAACCCACTGATTTTTATTTTCTGAGGAAAAACACCTCAAATATGTTTCCAAACACTTTTTGACAACTTTCGTTTGAACCTCAGTCTGGGGATGATAAGTTGTGCTGAGATGCAATTGGGTGCCTTGTAGCTTGAATAGTTCTTGCCAAAAATTTCTTGTGAAAGTTGGTTCGCGATTAGAAACAATAGAGTGTAGCATGCCGTGAATCTTGAAGACATGATCCATGAAAATTTGAGCCACCGTAGATGTTGTAAATGGATGTTGAAGAGCACAGAAATGAGAATACTTGGAAAGGTGATCAACAACCACCATGATGACTAATTTATTTCCCGATTTGTGTGAGATTGTAATAAAATCCATAGAGATATCCCTCCAAATAGTAGGTGGAATCGAAAGCGCTTGTAGTGTGCCTGGAGATTTGATTGTTTCTCCCTTGTTGCATTGACAAACAACACATTCAACAACAAAAATACAAATGTCTTGTTTCATACCATCCTAGGAAAAAAAATGTTTGACCCTGTCATAGGTTTTGGTGAACCCAGAGTGCTCCGCTATGGATGTAGCATGAATCTCAGAAAGTACTGTGGATTTAATCTTTGATTGTTTACTTAAATACAAATGGCCTTTGTATAGAATCTCATCATGGAGCCAAGAGTACCCTGGGGAAGTTGGAGCATTGGACTACAATTGTTGGATCAGATGCTAACTTTTGGGATCTTGTAGCCATTACTGGTGAACGTCTTGGAGCCAATCTGGTACAATGAAGGAAAGAGAAAAAATGATCCTTCGTCTTCATATTTTCAAGAATGTGAATCCGCAACCACATTGTCTTATCCTTTATTGTAAATTATCTCATAATCATATCCAAAGAGCTCAGTCACCCATTTTTGTTGCTTCGAGGAGGAAATGTGGTGTTCCATAAAATACTCGAGGCTTTGATGGTTTGTCTTAATTTGGAAGCGTTTCCCCAATAGATAAGGGTGCCATAGATCAACGAAATGCATAATAGACAACATTTAATTTTCATATATTGATTTTCCCAGATTTCTTTCATATAGTTGCTTGTTGGTAAAGGCCAAAATCTGACCCTCTTGCATAAGGACAACACAAATTCCTTTCCATGAAGCATCGCATTCCAAGAGAAAGGTGTTTGTGAAATCAGGAAGGGACAAGACTCGATTGGTGCACATGTCCATATTCAAGGTTTGAAAAGATTGAGCAGTGGCTAGGGTCCAAGTGAAAGAGTTCTTTTTTAGGAGATCAGTGAGAGGTGTTGCAATCTTTCCATAATTCTTAACAAACTTGCGGTAATAACCTGTTAAGCCTAGAAATCCATGCAATCTTTTGAGAGTCTTTGGGTGAGGCCAGTCTTGAATAGCTTCAATATTTTTAGGATCCACCTTCATGCCATAATTTCCAACTAGATGACCCAAGTATTCTACTTCTGAGGCGCCAAAAGCACATTTAGACTATTGGACAACTGAGAGGGGGGGTGAATCAGTTGTTACTATGCTTAAACAATTATATCCATTTTTAAATTCATTGCATAACTCTCAATGATGATCACAATAAATAAGTAGTAGAGTATTCAACATCAATCACACACATGTATAGTACAGAGACAGATATTCTGAGGAAACCCATAAAGGGTGACAACCTCTTCTTCTTTATATGATAATTAATTTTTGTACATTATCATTCTTATGAGCGCCAACTCATAATGAGGCTACCACCTCTGTTTTACAAGATGCTACTTGTTGAGAGAACCAACTCTCTAGTTTTTCTACCACCCACTAGAAGGAAGTACCAACTCCATGTATGTTCCAGCACCAACTAGATGGAAGCACCAACTTCCAGTCATACAGGAACCAACCTGTATATTAGAGAACCAATGTTCTGCCTTGCACCACCCTACCACCCTGGTTTATCTAGCTGTACCTAGATGGAAGTTATAACTCCCTGCGTTCAAGCACCTACTTGAAACTCTGAGGACAACAGTCCTCCCTAGCACCTCCCAACCACCCTGAAATATAAAACTTTGTTTTTTGTGAATTTATTACAGTGATTCAATAGTTGTCATTGGCTTACCAGGATTATCATTCTTCTTCTATGCTTCTCTTCTCTGCCTCCATCCGTGTCTTCCTTCTTGCATCCTCTTCAGCTTTCTGATCTTCTCCTCTATCTCAGCATGCACACCTTGGGTTTCTCTTCCTCTCACAGATATGCATCTCTGTTATTTTCTTCTTTTAAGCTTCAGCTCGTGCACATCATGATTCTACACGCATGCATCACTCACAACCACAGTTTGTTCTCTATGCATTGTGCCACATATATACCCTTTTGGGCCTATGCATATATGGCTTCTCCCCGCATACCCAAAAGGATCTCCTAGAGCACTCCATCGCTTCTCTTCTTTGCATGACACATCATGCCAACACCTGTCCTGATCATCAAAACAACTCTTCATCTTCCCTGGTGGTTACGCTCATGCGTTCATCATCATTGTGCATGATTCTAAGATTCCTTAGCCTCTCTGGCAATCTAAGCTCTTCATCTTCTCTATCACAATCAAGCTTGTCCTCTTTGTCACAATTATAGGCTACAACCCTTTTCCATTTGTCAATCGCCTCTACAAACAATCTTCATTCCTCTTGAAGTTACCTCATGAATCTTCAGCTCCTTTGGCAATCACTCTACAGCTACTCTAGTTGACAGGAAGAAACCATCATTGGTCTCTAGCAGGTACACTATAAAAATAAATTGCGTGAGCTCATCCTTTTGCACCTTTTCCCTTTCTGAAAAAAATGTCACAGTGCATGCTAGCTCTTTTGGCTAAGCCACTTCCTTTCTCGTGACCGTCGGCCATGACCAAGGTCTTGTTCAAAAGGTATTTCACGATTTCAAGTATCATGAATTCCTATTGTGAGGCATCTCGACTCTCCAAGTCCTGATCTCCGAAATGGGGCTTAGCTTCATGTTAGATCCTCCCTTAATCCTTCGTCGATGTGACCATAAGTTATGACCAGGGGCCAAGCACAAGAGTGTTTCGCGATTTCGTATTTTGGCATTTCTGCTGTGTGTTGCTTCCAAAAACCTCGAATCAAACAAATTTGAAATGGAGCTTAACTGCTAGCTCTTTCCATTCATGTGACCACCAGTGGTGACCCGGGACCAAGTCCAAAAATGCATTTTGCATTTTGCATTTTGCAAGTTGGAAGGATAGAGAACCTCATTCCTTTGACCTTTTAGTTAGTGAAATGTCAATCTCTCGCCATGTATCCTCTGGCTTCAACAACCAGGATCATCTCGCAATATCGCATATCGTGAGTTTGAGGGGTTAGAGCACCTCCTTCCTTTGACTTTCTAGTCAGCGAAATGTTGATCAGTGACCACGTGTCCTGCTCGAAGATGGATGGTCCTCCTGTTTTCAGGATTTTGTAATCCTGGTTCTCCTTGCACTTTAAAGAATGTGTAGGTTCTCTTGGATCCAACAATGGTTAGACCCCATGCTCGGATCTAACGCCTGAGATATGTCCTCCATTTGTGCACTCCTCCTGTCTGGACTTATGATGTCTTCCAAGCCTATTTTCCATCGTTGTTCTTGCCATCAATGACAATCTCACTCCCAACTATAAACCTCCCAACAATCTCCCCCTTTGGCATTGATGGAAACCCTAAACGGTTGTGCTAATCTGTTTGGACCTCTAGCTATAGCATCGGGTCTGGACCACTCCTTTTCTCCCCCTTTGACATCAATGTTAAAGAAAACATGCTCCCCCTGAGTTGTTTCGGTACTTGTCAGAGTTATTAGATATTCAACCAACACCTACTCCCCCTAACATGATGGACTCTCTTAGGTGTGAGATGGGATGACACCCAACTTCTGATGGAGATATTCAAATGGTGTCTTGGCTAGGGGTTTTGTAAAGATGTCTGCAATTTGTTCTGTGGTTGAACTGTAATGAACTTGGACAATCTGATTGGTGACCTGCTCTCTCAGAAAATTGTATTTTATGGGAATATGCTTGGTCTTGGAGTGGAATATAGGATTCCTTGACACACTTATGGCACTTATGTTATCACAATGAATTGGGATCGGTGCAGTATATTTTACCTCCAAGTCTGCAAGTGTCTGAATCATCCATAATACCTGAGTGCAACAAGTAGCAGCAACAATGCCTCTGTAGTTGATAAATAAATGGAACCTTGATTTTTACTCAACCACGCTACTAGAGAATCTCCTAAGAAGAACGCACCTCCACTCGTACTTTTCTTTTCATCCATGCAGTTATCCCAATCAACATCTGAGTAGATTGATAATTGAAAATTCTGATTCTTAGGATACCATAGGCCATAGTTCATTGTTTCTTTCAAATATCCGAATATTATTTTGACAACTAGCAAATGACTCTGTTTAGGTGCATATTGATACCTTCCTACCATTCCAACAGCATGCATTATGTCTGGATGATATGTTGTGATGTATAACAGGTTGTTTATCATTGACCTATATGAACTTTGATCAACATCAGGTGAGTCATCATCATTGCTTAATTTTCATCCAGTAACCATAGGTGTGCCCACAGGTTTAGAATATTCCATTTGAAACCTTTTCAACATTTCTCTTAGATATTTTTCTTGAGAAAGAAACATTCCTTCAGACTTCTGAGTAATTTGCAGACCAAGAAAAAATGACAGCTCCCCTATCATAGACATTTCAAAATCAGACTCCATAGCAGAAGCAAACCATTGTACCACTGAATCATTATTACATCTGAAGATGATGTCATCTACATACACCAACACGATGAGCAAGTCATTACCCTTTGTTTTGATATATAGATTGTTGTCAATTGTTCCTCTCTTGAATCCTTTATCGTGTAAATATGTATCTAGTCTGTGATACCAGGCACGAGGGGCTTGTTTCAACCCATATGGATATTTCTTCAGCTTGCAAACAAGTTCAGGATTATCTGATAGTTTGAAACCCTCGAGTTGTTCCATATAGACTTCTTATTTTAAATATCCATTTAGAAATGATGAATTGACATCCATTTGATAGACTTAAAACCTTTTATGACAAGCATAGGCAAGAAATATTATGATCGCTTCTAGTCTTGCTACTGGTGCAAATATTTCATCAAAATCAAGTCCTTCTATTTGAGCATAGCCGTTACAGACCAATCTTGCTTTGTTTCTGACAACTTGTCCCTTCTCATTCATTTTGTTCTTAAATATCCATTTGGAACCAATGACATTTTTACCTTCAGGTCTAGGAACCATCTCCCACGTATTGTTTCTCTCAATCTGGTCAAGTTCATCATTCATGGATTTAACCCAATGTTCATATTTTCTAGATTCATAAAAATTCTTGGGTTCCATCATGGATAAGAAGGCTATATGTGATTTCTCGGTGTCTTTGATTATCCTTCTCCTAGTTTGTACACCTTTGTTTTTCTCACCATTTATCTGACTTGCAGGATGATTCTTTTGAGTAATTCTGGAGGAGGGATTTGATGATGTATGTTGATTTGAGTCTTCCTGAGTATTTGAATATTCATTTGACTCAGAGTCTTCTTTTTCTGATTCTTGGACCTGTTCGTCTTTAGCTTCAACTATTTCCTCTGTGGAAGACTCAATATTTCTCATCTCCCTTACTGGAACTCCTTCATCAACCTTTACATCAATGCAATCAACCAATTTGTGAAATATTTTATTAAAGCATCTATATCCTTTACTATTGGTAGCATATCCTAAGAAGATTCCTTCATCAGCCTTGTCATCATACTTGCCAAGGTTCTCATCATTATTCTTTATGTAACACTTACTCCTAAATACTTTGAAGTGTTTGATTGAATCAAGTCTCCCATACCACAGTTCATAAGGTGTCTTGTTGGTGTGTGTTCTGAGGTGGGCTTTGTTAAGAACATGGAATTCTGTGTGTATTTCTTCTACCCAATAGGTTTGACCAATGTTCTCTCATTCATCATTGACCTAGCCATTTGCTACACTGTTCTGTTTTGCCTCTCAACTACTCCATTTCGTTGTGGAGTTCTTGGAATTGTGCATTCTCTCTTCATCCCATGTTTATCACAGAATTCCTTGAACTCACTTGACATAAATTCACCTCCTCTGTCTGATCTTACTGCCTTAACTTCTTTCCTGTTTGATTCTCAGTTAAAGCCATAAATATTTTAAATTTCTCAAATGCTTCAGCTTTTTCCTTGAGAAAGGAAACCATTTAAGTCTGGAGTAATCATCGATGATCAACATTAAGTAGTTTTCTTTCCATGTGCCTCCCTATCTTGATGGTCCACATAAATCCATATGAACTAGTTGGAGCGGTTTCTCTGTTGAAGTAGAGCTCTTGGATTTAAACTGTGTCTTGGTTAGCTTTCCTACTTGGTAGGGTTTACACATAAAATCTTGTGGCTTTGATATTCTCGGAAGTTATTTTACTGCCTCAAGATTTTTGAGCTTGATTAAGTGGTCAAAGTTTAGATGTCCAAGTCTCCTATGACATAACCAGCTCTCATCATGTTTTCTTAAATGGCACTCTTCTCTATCTTCTTTCAGCACATATAAATTATTTTCTTTCCTTATGCCTTTAGCCACTACTTGTCCTCAGTTTACAGACTTTATCTTGAATTCCTTGGAAGTGAACACCACTTCACATCCTCTGTCACACATTTGACTTACACTGAGCAGATTATGTTTTATCCCATCTACAAGCAAAACATTTTGGACTTTTCCTTCGCCATTACTTAGACTCACCATCCCTTTACCCTTGATTTTACCTAGAGCATCATTTCGAAAGGTTACGTTTCCTGATTTTCTTTTACTTAGAGATAGAAACTTACCTTTGTCTCCTGTCATATGTTTGGAGAAACCATTGTCAATATACCAGGGGTTTTGTTGTCTTTGTGATGACAACACTAATCCACACTTGTCATTTTCTTTCATCTTCCAAACCTTGAAATTTTCAGGAGAGGGGTTCAAATCTAGCTCGTAGTTACTTAAGAGATAGTCTGCAGCTTTATGTCCAAAATTATGGCAGTTGTAACATTCTGGTTCATTGAATAAAGGATCATAACGATTGTTATTCTTAACCTGTGTCCTTTTTCTAGCCATCACATTATTTGCAGTCTGTGATCGTTTGTTACTTGGCTTGTTGGCATGTTTTCAGATAGAGGCAGAGTATGTGTGTTTGTCATTGATGGCAAAGATCAGAACCAAAAGCACAACGATCATCGCATGGCAAGATCAAAAGTGAAAAATCCAGGAGTCAAGGAAGCAACTCAAGACAAGAATGCTGAAATTGTGAAATGCAAAACGAGGACATTTCTGGGTTTCGGATACTGGGAGTTGGAGGTGTCAAGGAAACTCACGACAAGAATACTGAAATCGCGAAATGAGAAACCATGACTTAATCTGAGTCGTTGATCAAAGGGAGATCGTGGACTGTTGATCTAACTCCATTTCAGAGTTTCAGATACCGGGAGTTGGAGGTGTCAAGAACACTCAGGACAAGAATGATGAAATCATGAAATGCAAAACCACGACTTAATCTGAGTCGTTGATCAAAGGGAGATTGTGGACCGTTGGTCTAACTCCATTTCGAAGTTTTGGATACTGGGAGTTGGAGGAGTCAAGGAAGAAACTCATGAAAGGAAGTCGCGATATGCAAAATCATGAAAAGATTTGGACCGTCGAACCATCAAGATTATGGACCGTTGATCTGACTCAATTTCAAAGTTTCTGCAATCACAACATGAAGAGTCAACACTCTTCATCATAGGAGTCCCGAAGTTGCGAAATAAGAAACTTCGAAAATTTTGGGGTTCGTGACTTGGAGTGTAAAAACACTTCCACATAGAAATGTCGAAACGCTGAAATGCGAAAGACCGAAAATTTCGGGGTTCATGACTTGGAGTGTCGAAATAGTTCACCACATAAATGTCGAAATGCTGAAATGTGAAACGCCGAAATACCTTTTAGTGTAGGCTATGGTCACCGTCAATGGTCATGTGAGAGGGAGGAGCTAGCACTAGGCTAAGATCCTTTTCAGTGATTGTAACATGAAGAGTCGAGACTCTTCACCATAGGAATGTCGAAATGTCGAAATGTCGAAATTTGAATCATGAAGGCGCCTTCTGAACAGGCGTGTGGTCACCGCCTGAGGCCACATATGAAAGGAATGGTGAAAGGTGACAAAGGCATAAGGCTCAAGAGGTACACAGTGTAACTGCCAGAAACCACTAATTGTTTCTGCATAGAAAAAATCAAAGAGGCCTCAATGTGATTGCTAGAGGAGTTGAAGAGTCTCAAGGCATTTTCCAGTGGAATGAAGACTCTTCATAGAGGCGATTGATAGTTGGAAGATCATTGAAGTCTATAACTGCAACAAAGAGGATGAGCTTGACTATGATAGAGAAGACGAAGAGTCTTGACTGCTAGACAGGCTAAGGAATCTCAGCATAACACCTAGTGATGATGAATGCATGGGTATAACCGCCAAAAAAGATGAGGAATTTCCATGATGATCAGGAAGAGGACTCGACATGAGGAGAACATGCATAACAGAGAGAGTGTGTTGATGCTCGAGGGAGTGAAGCGGTGGAAATGTGGAGTGGCAGTGAATAACCCGATGTGGAGAACTATGGCATGAGTAAGAGCATGCAGAAGTATTGTGCATATAGTATGCACAAGGTGCACAAAGACAATAAGAATGCAGAGCAAAGAAGAGATGAGAGTTGTTTTTGAGAGTGATTCATGCATGTAGAAGGAGACAGTGTGCAACAACTAAAATACACAGAAGAGGAATGGTGCATTGAATGGATGTGGCGCACAGAGCATAAAAGGAAAAATAAATGAAAGTGCAAGGCATGTGTGCAGGAAGGAAGTGAGGCAGACAAAGCAGGGCAGTGTAGCAAAACAATGATGAGACTGGTAAGCCATTGATGAACATTATATCACTGAAATAAGTTTCAGTAGAAAAAATTGATATTTCATGGAGGTTGGGAGGTGCTAGGGAGGACTGTTGTCCTCAGAGGTTCAAGTGGGTGCTTGAACACAGGGAGTTGTAGATTCCATCTAGTTGCAGCCAGAGAAACCAGGGTGGCAGGGTGGTGCATGGGAGAATTGTTGTTCTCTATTCTACAGGTTGGTGCCTGTGTGACTGGAAGTTGGTGCTTCCATACAATTGGTGCTGGAACACTTAGGGAGTTGTTTCTTCCTTCTAGTGGGTGCTAGAGAAACCAGGGAGTTGGTGCTTCCTTCTAGTAGGTGCTAGAGAAAATAAAGAGTTGGTGGTCTCATCAAGTTGCAACTTGCAAAACAGAGGTTGTAGCCTCACAATGAGTTGGAGCTCATATGTATGATAATGTACAGAATGTAAAGATTACTTATCATACCAAGAAGAAGATGTTTTTACCCTTTAGATGTTTCCTCATGAAATATCTGTCTCTTTATATTTCATATCTGTGACTGATGTCGAATGTTCTATTTCTTACCTCTTTGCATTATTGTGATTGTCATTGAGTGATCTGTAAAGATTTTTAAAATAAGCATAATTGTTTAAGCATGATAACAACTGATTCACCCCCCCCCCTCTCAGTCGTCCAACAATTGGTATCAGAGAAGGTTCCTTTTATCTAAAGGCAGATCTGTAATCTTAAACATGATTAGTCATGAAGGGACTTCAACCACTAAGCCTCCTCTATTTGATGGAACAATTTTTTCCTTTTGGAATGTTAGAATGAGAACATACCGAATGGCCTTAGGTGTTGATGTTTGGGATGTAGTAGAGACTAGAGACATAAAGCCTGTTGTACTAGCTTCCAAGGATGATAAGTTAGAATTTATATTTAATGCTAAGTGAATCAATTCTATCTTGAATGGACTTGCAAAAGTCGAGTTTGTAAAGGTGATGCATTTTCAAACTGCCAAAGAAATGTGGGATAAACTTATTAGCAGCTATGAAGGAAATGAGAAAGTAAAAGATGCCAAACTTCAAACATTTAGGTTGAAGTTTGAACAACTAAATATGAATGAAGATGAAATAGTCAACAAGTATTTTTTAAGAGTTAAATAACTTGTGAATTCCATAAAGGGTCTTGGTGAGAAGACTGAAGAATCAATTTTAGTTCAGAAGATTTTAAGATCTTTGCTTGATAAATTTTATCCAAAAGTCTCTGCAATAGAAGAACTAAATGATCTTAAAACTCTGTCCATTGATCAACTCCTAGGAACTTTAACTGCATATGAAATGAGAATCAACAAAGATAAATCCATTACTAGAGAAGCATATTTTAAATAAGACAAGAATATTGATTCAGATTTAGATGATATTGAGGCAAAATTTGTGAGAAGGTTAAAGAAAGGATCAGACAAATAAAAAGGTAAGCTTCCCTTCAAATGTTTCAATTGTGGTAAGATAGTTCATTTCTCAAATAAGTTTCCACACAATAAGAAGGACCAGAACTCTGAAGGTGAAGGGAAGCAGAAATCCAAAATATTTGATAAAAAAAAAAGTTTATGTGTAAACAATGATGACTCCTCAGAAGAAACCCATAGTGACTCTTCCTGTGAAGATAAGGTAAATGACTTCATGCTTATGGCCAAAGAGGATTGTGATAATAAAATCACAGGCAGTGATGATAATTATGAAGAAGTTGTGGTTGACTTGGAAAGAGAGATGATCAGCTCTTTGGAAGAGATTGACAGACTCAAACTTAAGAAGAGAAAGCAAAAACAATTGATGATACAGTTCAAGAAAGGCACTAAAAAACTTGATGAAGGATTTTCCCTGCTAAAAGTGGAATTAGAAGAGGCAAATAAAATCGAGGACATTCTGAAACGACGGTTATTAGAGAAGAAAGCAAGGTGTGAAGCCTTAGAAGAAGTAGTAGTGAAATCCAGAAAAGAGATGGAGAAGTTTAAGGCATTGTATCACCATACTCTGTCAAGTATTAAAGCTTCAGAAGGATTAACCTCCATTCTAAATTAGCAAAGAAACCCAAAGTTGAAAGATGGCTTGGGGTATGAAGAAGGATTAAGTAGTGATCATCCAAGTAATACAGAACCTATCAAGTTTGTCAAATCCTCAAACATTGACAATAGTCACTTTGTAAAAACAAAGAAAGAGAATCAACCATTGAGAAGGAATGAAAGAAAAAATATCAGAACTGAACCTGTAGATCAGAGAAGCTATCAACATGGAAGAAATCGACTCACTCAAAGAAGACAATCTTCTTCCAGGTACAAAGTATTTTTCTAAGGATATTGTTTTTTCTGTTCTAACTTTGGTCATAAAGCTATAAATTCTTCTTTAAGATTTAGATATGAGAAATCAAGTTTTTCAACAAGATTGAGGCAGCCAAGCAATAAACAATCACAGGCTATACATCATGTGATGACTGGGAGAAGGACACGGGTGAAACACAACAACAGTTATGAGCATAACAATCATTATGATATGTTATTTAGTGAACCGGAATGTTACAACTACCATAATTATGGACATAAAGCTGCAGACTATCACTTAAGAAACTATAAGCCAGATCTGAATCCTGTTGCTGAAAATTTCAAGGTTTGGATGAAGAAAGAAGATGACCAATGAGGATTAGTGTTATCAACCCAAAGACAAAATAATCCCTGGTATATTGACAATGGATGTTCCAAACATATGACTGGAGAAAAAAGTAAGTTTCTAACTCTAAGTGAAAGAAAATCAGGGAATGTAACTTTTGGAAATGATGCATTAAGAAAAATAAAAGGTAAAGGAATGGTAAATTTGAGTAATGGAAAAGGAAAACTTGCTCGCACTCAGTTCAAATCTAAAAACTTTCCTTCAACAAAAAAACCTCTCCAATTAGTACATATGGATTTATGTGGACCATCAAGGAAAGAAGGTACAGGAAAAGAAAATTATTTTATGTTGATTATTGATGATTATTCTAGACTAACATGGGTTTCCTTTTTGAAAGAAAAATTTGAAGCATTTGAAAAATTCAAAGTGTTTAAGGCTCTGACTGAGAATCAAACAGGAAAAATATTAAAGGCAGTAAGGTCTGATAGAGGAGGAGAGTTTAGTTCATGGAATTTCAAAGAGTTATGTGATAAACATGGGATCTGTTGGATCATGTTGTCATTGATGCCAATGGTTTGATTACTTGGGAGATTGTTGGATCATATGTCATTGATGTAAATGGTTTGGTTTGATTGATGTCATTGGTTGATGTCAAGTAATTTATTGATATGATTCCCTTGATGAGA
>ML781332.1:652888-665068 GCA_009831015.1 Picea engelmannii
GATCAGGATCGAGGAACGGTGGCCAGTCTCAGAACTCATTGTAAGTGATTCATTTTGAGACTAATGAAAAAGATTCTTTTCCCGTCCCAAGTTCATGAATCTCATCTATGTTATTTGATTTATGTGTTATTTCTAACCCTCTAATAGATTAGTAGCATGCATGTGTAGTCTTACCTTGATTGCAGGAAGCTTTGTAGAAGGGGCAGCAACAGCAAGGAAATAGAAGGCTCAACGGAGGATCTACTTCAATCATCGTTAAAAAGGTGAGTCGATTCTTCCATTGTTTGCTTGAAAAGGGGTTGAGATTTTGGGTAGAAGGTTAAAACTTAAATCTTAAGGGTCATGATCTGCGTATAAGTTTAGAGCCCTAGCTTATTAGTCCGTAGGGTAGAATACCCCACAACAGACATTAATGTCAAAGGGGGAGAAAGTGTGGTAATTTCAAGGATGCTACAGTGGTATAGTTGGACGTTCTTCAAGGGGTTTCCATCAATGCCAAAGGGGGAGATTGTTGGCAAGTTTTCAGACAGAGGCATAGTATGTGTTCTTGTCATTGATGGAAAAGATCAAGACCAACATCGCAAGGATGATAGCATGGCAAGATCAGAAGCGAAAAATCTAGGAGTCAAGGAAGAAACTCACAACAAGAATAATGAAATTGCGAAATGCGAAACCATGACATTTCGGGGTTTCGGATGCAGGGAGTTGGAGGTGTCAAGGAAACTCATGACAAGAATTATGAAATCGTGAAATGAGAAACCATGACTTAATCTGAGTCATTGATCGAAGGGATATCGTGGACCATTGACATGACTCCATTTCGGAGTTTTAGATTCCAAGAGTTGGAGGTGTCAAGAGAACTCACGACAAGAATGATGAAATCGTGAAATGCGAAACCACGACTTAATATGAGTCATTTATCAAAGGGAGATTTTTTACCATTGATATGACTCCATTTCAGAGTTTTAGATACTGGGAGTTGGAGGATTTAAGGAAGCAACTCACGATATGCAAAATCATGAAAAGATCTGGACCGTCACACCATGAAGATTGTGGACAGTTGATCTGACTCAATTTCGAAGTTTCGAAGATCGCAACATGAAGAGTTGAGACTCTTCATCACAAGAGTCTCGAATTTGTGAAATGTGAAATGTAAAAATTTTTAGGGTTCGTGACTTGGAGTGTTGAAACACTTCAACACAAAAATGACGAAACGCCAAAAATTTCAAGGTTCATGACTTGGAGTGTCGAAACACTTCACCACACACTAGTACATTTGGGTCAAATTCTGATGGCATGTTTGATGCAATTTCCACTTTATATTGTCAGGAGAATGAAAAATAATGGACCCCCTCAAACATCATTTCACATGACGTCTCTTTTCCGACGACATAGATTTTTTCGTTATTGCGACGTCTTGAATGTGGCAAGACCAACATCTTGAACGTGGCAAGAGAGACGTCTGGAACGTGGCAAGAGAGACATCTAGAACATGGCAAGACTGGAGTCTTAAACGTGGCAAGAGAGACATCTTGAATGTGGAAATACCAACGTCTTGAAGGTAGCAAGAGAGACGTCTAGAACGTGGGAAGAGCGATGTTCAAGACCAATGTCTTGAACGTGGCAAGAGAGACGTCTTAGACGTGGCAAGAGAGACGTCTTGAACGTGGCAAGATCGACGTCTTGAAGGTGGCAAGAGAGACATATAGAATGTGGGAAGAGCGATGTTAAGAGGTATCATCTCTGACGTGGTTTCTATGGGAGCGACACTCCAAGATGTCGCAATAGAGACTATGTTGTAGGTATTTAAAAAAAAATACAATATCAATACTAAGAGGGATAGGTACATTAACCTTTGCTAAGATACTAGCCATATCAATATTTAAATCCATATCATCGGTCTTAGGCAAGGTTGGTTAAGGAGGAGGACTAACTTCCAATGGTAAAGGGGGTCTTGTATATAGAGAGTTTAGGATCACTAGGATATGTCTTGGGTGTTTTATCACATGAACTTGCAATTGTTGAGATAAAGTCCAAAAGCTCAAGTGAAATCATGCGTAATAAGACTGCAAAAATATACTAGAGAGTAAGTGCTTGTTTTTAGATATGATCAAAATAATACTGTACATTCTTAGGTATGTCGAAACAAGTGCCATCCAATACAAGATCCTATATACCAATGAGATAGCTGAGCAACAGAAATTCCAGAGCCTTCACTGAAACCTCTGACAATTTGTTTGACATTTAGCATACAATTATATCATCAATAATACAACTTGAAGTCATTACATGTATTTTTTTGTATCTTTTGGCTAGCACAACAAATTCACATGTAGCATGCAAGTGTTCTGTATATATACATTGAGCAGAAGAGCAAATTCATAGAATGAAAATTGTGGCAATTTGAAACAACCATAACAGATTTGGACTACATATATAAATCTCATAATCTCTCATGCCAAGACATTTGAAAATGCCAATACTCGGTCAGAACAAGTGGCGAAAACAGACAAATTTAAATACTTCAACAACTATAGCAGATTTGGCCTGCATATATACAACACATATATATTCCAAGTTTAGTTTCAAATAACAACCAATGTTATTGTTATATATACAACTAATCCATATAGTTTAAAATAAAAACCAATGTTAATTATCATATAAACAGTTAATCCGTGTAGTACATATATTAAGTGACTGAACATCACAATCATTTTTCATATCATTTTTCGATAACAAATGTTAGTCGGCCCTCAAAAGAATATTTGTCTACACCACCACCATATAAGTTGTCCAAATGTATCTTAAGCCAATAAATTTATGTCTTTCCTAATGGTCGACCCTTAGAAAATTCTAGAAGTTCTTGACACACGTCTGAACCTAGATGATTTAAATACAGATGCATTGGGTAAGCATGCCCTCGAAAATCTGCATAAGACCTTCAACAAACATAATTCCTTTGATTGAAGTACTAGATGATCATATAGCTAATGTATTTCAAATGGGTCAGCTAGCGTATAGCTAATGTATTTCAAATGGATCCTAGATGATCATATAGCTGACCCATTGGAAATACTAGATGCTAATATAGCTAATGTATACAGTCTAAATGATCATAGACAAGGTCTGGAGAGGGTGAGAAAATTTGAAATTTGAAATACTCCAAATTCTTCGGCTATATGCCTTGATTGTAGACTGGTTTGATGTTGTTAGCTTTGGCGCAACCTATTAATACAATTCTTCTATAGTTTATGTTTAAAAGAAAAACAATTACATGGAACAATAAACAAGTCAGAATACAGATCAAAACAGTTTAGGTAATTGCAACTAAATAAATATCATCTTAAAATACAATAAGAACATTTTTAAATAGAAAGGTTACAATAAATTTATGCACCTGGATTTTTGATGAAAGTAGAAATGAGGGGAAGTTTTTTTCATCGCGGTGGAAGGTAGGGACTAAGAATGCATATTATATTAGATTGATATTCCAAAAATTACACAAGACTCGTACTTGATAAAAGATTAGCCCTGCACAATTTATTAGCAATCGCTAAACAAATGTGATTTCTTTGTTGATACCATGTGCATGTAAGAATAGGGACAAAACTCTAACTAGACACATTTCAAATGAGACTATTTGCACAAAAAAATCACAACCTTGCAACTTCCACAAGTGATCACAGAAGGCCCATAAGCTAAGTGTCTGTTGGATATAGGCAAAAACCTATTTCAGAGAAATACTAGAAATCTTGTGAGCTATTCTTACAATATGAATGCCATCGCATACGACATTCTAAAGTCCCACTCTACTATTGTACAAATTTGTATATTACAATATCTTATGGGGCATGTCAGTATCCCAGCCAGTCGTGAATCAACTCATATGTTCAAATCCAACACAGTTGACTTGTATAAAGATTCATTTGTTGGTGTTAGAACAAGCAACTTTATTCATAGATCAATAAGAGAATTTAGATTGTCACAACAGATATCAATCTCTGAAAACAAAAAATGTAAAAATATATCAATTCAAGGAAAATGCAATTGCTCACCACAAAATTGTTCCAAAGAGATATTTGATCATCAATATAAATTTCATTAAAACATGCATTTACAAAGAACATTACATGTCAGCATAGTGAAAAGACTATGAAATCAAAATGTCGAATATGAGCTATCAAAGTTGTATTCCAGACAATGGTTCTGGCTGTATAAGAATTCACTATAGAAAAAGAGATCAAATAGAGGCAGAGTCTTGTGTAGATACTATGGGATGTCCTAATCAAAAGAAATAAGTTTGAGAGCACTAGAGCTTCACGGTTTTCAGCAGCATCAACATCATTATCAAGAATATATTGATGATGTGGACCTCAATTCACAGTTTCCCAATTTTAGATTTTGATTTAACAAGGAAAAGGGCTAAAACATAGCATTGCACTTGTGTAAGGTACCTACATTCTCACTGTAGCTTGGAAGGTGCATACAAGGCTATGTCCAAAACATCCTATATTTCAGTGATCTATAGAGTTTGGTGTAGTTTAACAACAAAAACACAATAGCAGCAAGGATTGAAATGACAACTTTTATTTTGGAATCCAAGAAATCTGTTAAGCTTGAAAGGGAAACAAAGAATGAAATAAAGATGTAAGAAGTAGCAAAACAATGCCAATAATTCCAATCTAAACAGAGATACAGAACAATCTATATGATATAGAAATTAATAACTTAAAAATTCACTAGTGGGGATCAGTATAGTAAACAAGGTTGCATAGTAGCGTATACCTTCCGCTATGTAGGTATAATAACAGATGCATAGAATGAAGCACACCAGATGCAGAGAAGAGATCTGATAGATATGTACACTAAATGTAGGGGAAGTGCGGAGCTTTCACATCGATTGTTTGACAAAATGCCTGAGAGAAATGTTATTTATTGGAGTGCAATGATTGCAGGGTATGTCCAGATTGGGAAAGCTAATGAGTCATTGGCACTCTTTAATCAAATGCAACTTGCAGACATGAAACCCGATGCACTGACCATTGTAAATGTGCTCCCTGCATGTGCTCACTTATCGGCTCTACAACCAGGCAAGTGTCTCCATGGTAACATAATCAGGAGTGGATATGAATCAGATATGTTTGTTGGGAATTCCTTAATTGACATGTATGCCAAGTGCGGGAGTATAGTTCTTGAAAATCTTAATTGACATCCGCTAAAATGACACCTTTCCAAGCCTTATAGGGTTACAAACCACCTAAATGGAAGGAGTTTTCACTAATAAATATTAAGGTCCAAGCAGTAAGAAATAAGCTAGAGGACAAACAAAAAATCATACAAATATTAAAAGAGAACCTAGCAACAACTCGTAATCGAATGAAACAACTAGCAGACCAACATAGGTTAGAAAGAGAATTCGAAGAAGGTGATTGAGTGTTTTTATGACTCCAACCCTACAAACAATTATCCATTAAGCAACAAGGGAAGAACAAATTAGCCCCAAAATTCTATGGACCCTTTCAAATTAACAAAAAATTTATCCAAGTAGCTTATAGATTGGAGTTGCCAGACAATTGTCACATCCACAATGTATTCCACGTTTCATGTCTAAAAAAAATGCTTTGACAAGATCAACCAGTGCAAACAGAAATCCCTGAATTCGATGACGAAGGAAAAATTATTTTAGAACCAGAAGGTATTCTTGCCACAAAGGAAAAGGTGTTATGTTCCAAAACCATAAAGGAATATCTTATCAAATGGAAAATCCTTCCAGAAGAAGATTCATCATGGGAGTCCGAATAATTCCTCCAACAATACCCATCCCTACCATTGCTTTGAGGACAAAGAAAAATATTAAGAGGGTGGCAATGTTAAAAACATAAAAATGTTAATAATAAATATAATAAATTGTAATAATAATTAATATAATTTAATTAAATCCAGAGCCACGTACCTCCTCACCTCATGACCAGTCAATGTTATATAGAAACCGTCACGAGAGTAGTGTAATCATCATATTTATATTCAATTAAATATTAATACTCAGAAATATTCATTTATCAGTGAATAAGAGTTTTTATGTTACACACGGCTCCCTCCTTAGGCTGGTATAGTGGTATGGATCCCTCCTTGGTTGCTTGTGTAGGGTGCAACCCTCCTTGGATGTTTCTCTTGTTCACCCCTAAGGGTATTTTTCAACCTGTTGTTGTCTCCTTGTTGTTTGTTGCTACTGTCTCACTGATGTTGCACCTGTTTGTTGTTGATTCCCTATTACTAGTGCCACCTATGTTGTTGACTCTGTTCCTTCTATGGTAACCTGTGTTTGTTTCCCTTAATAGGGTTTGTAAGGCATCCCTCTAACTGATGTTATAACTATAGTAGTTTTGTTTTGGACATTTTTTGTGAAGGTTGTGAGTGGCCTTCTTTTTGGACAATTGTATCTTTGTTTCAACCTAGTACTTGTTGTTTGGTATGTTGGCTAGTTTTATGATATTTCCCTAAGTTCTTCTTAGCAAAATTGTTCACAATATCATGATGAGATCTACCCTCGAGGGATTGATCCATGATCCTTAAAGTTTTTTCTGAGCATACAGAAAAGAGGACAACAACAAACGCATCAGGTAAACCTGTTCCTTGTTTTTGCTAAGGTAATATTCAGATTCATTATATTATTTTTGTTATTGGTTTTACATCAGAATTCGTAAATATATGGTTGATCCAAAACTACAGTAGTAAATAAAATCAAAAAGATATTTTGGTTTCTAGTTTTCCCTTAAAATTCTAACAGTAATAAAAGGCATCCTAGGTGAGAGGAGTCAAACTGAGTAGAGAGTGAGAAGATCTCATTGAGTGGGTGAAGAGAGTTCATCCAAGTGTGAGTGGGCAGGGCTGAGGAAATGTGTAAAGGGGAAGCAAGGGAGATAGAAGCGAAGTGTGCAATGTGTTATTGGTTTTTTATTTTGCTTCCACTGATTTTTCATTACGTAACCTAGTTGTGTTAATAATAAAGTGATTTTATTATGAGTTAATGCTCACATGCTAGGTTTACAGAAATTAACATTCACATGTTTATGGATTAGTGGATGGTATTTGGCACAAACGCAGTGGGATTATGGAAGATTATGGCATCGTGGTTGGGATCATCTGGGCAATGTTATAGGATTGTTAATTTAAGGTCATGCTTGGTGGTTTTTAATATGGGAGTCTATTTCGTGGCTTCAGTGTTATACCTTCTCAACTTCTCGGGTAAGTGGGAAACCTCACCTTCTCTATTTTTTGATGAATTATAAGGCTCCCAGTTGGTTTCTGGTGTTTTCTTCAAAGAGTGTAGCTTGTCTCCTTTCTCAAGGGATTCAGTCATACTTCTGGAAGAAATCCCTGGAGATCGTTTTGATTTGATCGACATTTTGTTCATTTCTAACCCTGGGATAGTGACACTTGAAGCCTCTAGTTTAAGGCACATGCTCTCTCTCTATGTTTAGGTGGCTTTTCTCTTCTGGTTTTCTCTCTCCAGGGGACATGACTAGGATTTCTCTGTTTAATTTTGGTCTCGACCTTGTTATCTGTGTTTTCTCTGATCAATTATTGTTCCTACCTTGGGTTTTGAACATTCCACCTTTTCTATATAAGACTAGTAGTTCAGAATTCTCTATTTATCATACCTAGCTTTGCAACCTAGAGTTTTTCTCCTTTCAGATGGACTATAGAGAACTTCAGGAGATCAGGTGTGCTTTGAGGAGACATGAAGAGGCAATTGAAGGAAATCACAAATCAGTTCACATGGTCATAGAGAAAATTAAGGAACATGACAACAATATAATTCCCAAATTGAATTTATAATGGGAACACAAATGTAGCAGAAGTGTCAACGAAATGCATTGGAGGCAGATCAAAGTGAGCTTGGGAACATGGTAGTCAACCTATCAAAAGGTGAGTTGTCTGGAAATTCCAATCAAGTGAAAATTGTTAATTCAAACTTCGGGAATCTTAAGGAAGATAATATAGTTCACCAGCTCTGAGAAACTAGGGAATCAGTCAAGCAAGTGTTGGATCAAGCCAAGGAAGAAGCAGACAAAGCCACCATCCAACATGCCTACTATTAAGTATATATGTTTTATAAAGTAATCGGGGATTGTAAGTCCTTTTTGTAGAAGTTACACTACTAGGTATTGTTGAATTTAATGCAGTTACAAGATCTATTCTCCTAGAGGATGGAATAAGACCCTAGTTGTGGACTAGGTCCCCCAGTACACTCTTGGGGTTCTTGGTCTGGGACCAAGCAGTTAGAGCCATGGAAAAATACCCTTGTGAGGACCCCTAGTAGATGATTGGGGTTCTTGGTCTGGGACCAAGCAGTAAAGACCCTAGATGTATTCTACGACCCCTAGATGTGTTCCATAGAATCCTTGCCCTGAGTTTTGATTGATCCTTGGATGTGTTCGTTGGTGGTTTATGCAATTCCCTAGAAGGGTCTAAGGCCCCTGGATTTGTTCCAAGGAACCCATGCCTAAAGCATGGGTTGATCATTGGCCTTGTACCTTGGTGGATAAGACCCCAGATGTGTTATGGGGCAACCTGGTCTTTGACTAGGTAGATCTTGGTGTAATACCAAGATGTATTGATGTGTGATCCTCTTCTACTCTCCTAGGATGGTCCATAGGACCTAGGAGAGACTATGAAGACGAACATGACCACATTGTGTGATGTACCCTCTTATGAAATGATGATAAAGTTTATTGGTCACCTTGAGAATCACATGGACATGTTTTTCCACTAAGAAAACCCTTTGTCCTCCCTAAACCCTTTGATTGATCTTCACCCTTTGGTTTTTGAGTTTGGGTATGAGTGGGGTTTTTATTTTGTTTTAGGGCTTAGTGAGATTAAATTAGAAATATTAATTAATATTTATATTAATTTATATGTCATTTTATTAATTATTATTTTATTAACCTAAGCCCTAGCCTAAAACTATAAATAAAACCCTTCCCTCACTATTCCTATTCACTCACTCACTCTCTCGTCTTCTAAGTGGCAGATTGCTCTGAGATTCATTTCCTAAGTGTTGTGGTCTCCTTGACTATTCAACTCAACTCATTTCTCTTTGTGCTGGTAGGTGATTCTAGGAGTTGTGTTGTTGGTTGTTACCTCTCTGAGTTGGTTGTTGCTGCCAGGTCCACCCTCCATCAGTTATGCCCTACTCTAAGTTTTCGGCCACCCTTCACTCTTTAGTTTTCAAGAAACAAACCCTCCTCTCACTCCTCTTCTAAGTGGTGGACCCTCTCCTAGAGGCTGTTATCCCATTCCGTGTGCAGATCAAGAACCTATGAGGGCCACGACTATCATTCTAAGTTGCTAGTCCTTTACAGTAGGTTGCCGCCTACATTTTTTAGTAGATATGGAACTTCCAGGCTTCCTCTCTTTTGCTGTCACACTTTTCTTCAGCTGGCAGATTCCTCTCTGTGTGTGGCTGAGATAAGGGTTTACTTCCAGAATTCAATTTGGGGTTTCTTGTATTTTCTTTGGGGTTTCTCTATTCTGGAAAAATAGTCTTATATTCTCTTTAACAGAGATCTAACCCTTAGTGGTTGATCCATGAGCCTATAACTAGATCTGATCATAATTCAAAGGCTTAACATTTCACTTGTGTGACAATCTCTCTCTTCATTACTCAAGAGGTAAGTTTCAGGGGTAACTTTCAGTTGCATTTACTTCAGTGTGAATTATTTGGTTTAAAATCAGATCTACTAGTTTGTTTTATCTATTGTTTAGATCTATGACTGTTATAATTAGATCTACTAGCTTGCATACTCGGGAATAACTATTTGGTTCAGATCTACTAGTTTGCATGCTCATAAATAATTTATTGTTCTAGATCAAATTATTGTTTTCAGATCTACAGTATTTCTCTGATCAGAATCTTTCTTTATTTAGATCTATTGTTTACCTGTTGATATATCTAACATATTTTAGAAGTATATTTTTCTGTTATTTTTCCTATTGCTAACAGGTGTTTTTGGTCAATGGTGTATCTAAAGTTGTTTATGGTATACAACTATATGTTGGAACTCTGCTTGTTTTTGGTTTGTGAATTTTTTGTTTAGAAGCAAATTCTAATGTACCTCTACCATGAGCTTTGTTGCATCTTTTACTTAATATAAATCTTCAAGTTATGGTTTTAAAAAAATAAAATAGTAGTGCTACTAAAATAGGAATGAACTTTATCATTTTGTGATGATTTCAAGCTGTTGACACAACTTTCTATAGATATTTGGCAAGGAATTTCGTCTACTTCACTACTTCCAACCCATCATGATTCACGACAAATCCCTAATATGTTCACTTAAATATGTAGTGAGACAACTTCAAATTAGTTGAGAAAGTGCAAATAATGCAAGATGAATCAATGAGAGAAAAAACACAAGTTACTCATTCGCATGAAATCAACATTTATTTTGTAATTCAGCAAGAAACAACCAACTCTTGTATTGTTATGAACACAAATGGGCTTCAAAGTTGCAGTTAGTGCACCGTGTAAAACAATGTGTCTAAGGAGGGTTCTAGGTGGTGACCTTCATCCCCTATGACAATCAAAGTGTGATTCAGCTCACAAAGAATCCAATGTTTCATACAAATACTAAGTCTAAGTATATTCAATCCACCATCACAATTACAAATGCAAATAGAGAACAAAAAATTTGAGACAATATACTACAAAACTGAAGACAAGCTTGCAAACAATCTTCACAAAATCATTGAAGGATAAGATTCAGAAGCTTAGGGAAATGCTTGATCTAAAAGAAAAAAATGTCATAAAGAGTGTTGGGCATTGTTAAAGGATATAATGCCCAGTTTTAGTTGGGTGCGCTTGGTAGGGTTAAGATGGGCTACACCATGTCTATTCTAGGGGTGAAAATTTTTGGCTAGAGAAAAATTAATTTTGTGCTATAAATGTGTTCCTATGCAACACAAAATTAAGAGAGTTGAATGTGAAAATTCTTCCCTAATAGAATAACCAACAAGTGTGAAAATTATCTCTTGTCATGCCTAGATGGAATAAACAATGTTGAAATAGCGATGTGTCTATTCGAGGGTGAACTATTTCTAACTAGAGAATAATTCATTTTATGCTATAAATGTGTTCACAACTAGCATTCACATTTCTGTATCAAAGGAAAACGTATTTGTTGAATGGACATGCATGTAGGCAATATGTTTTTTGTTGGAAAGGGGAAATTTTAATCACTTCCATGGAAAATTCATTGCAAAATCCATTTAATATTTTGAGTGTCACATCATGATATCCAATACAATGATTTGTTTTCTTGTTGGTATGAAATTTCAAATTTTTAGATGTAACAAATGGAAGCACAACCCATTTTGAAGAGTTTACACTCGTTAAGAATTGCCAACCTGAAGTTCTGAACATTTATCAATAGGTTGGACAAAAATTTTAAAAACATTCTAACAGTTTGGAGATAGAAAATCAAATCATGCATAAATAGGGAATTTAAGTGAAGATCCACTCATGCAACCTTCTCCAATCTCCTCCATATTGGAGAATCCCAAGGCTGTTTTTTTAATGCTTTAATAAGAGTTGAAACTAGCATTCTCTGGTTTCAAGTTCAGCTTTAAAATCAAGACAACTCTATCCACCACTCCAAACATAATCAACAATAGATAACACAACAATTTATTGTTTACATCAGACCTTACAAGTTACAACTGACATTACACTGATTTTATACAGTACACAATCTAGACCGCCTCCAGTGTGCATAATATCTTTGTGAAATGGAGTCAACTGAGAGAGAATTATATAAAATATGAAACTTTGACACAGCCTTTTCCTGCAAAATTCACTTGTCATTCTCCAGCCACCATCAGATTCCTCATTTGGCATGGGTATGTTATTTATATTTGTTCATCACAAGTGGTGCATGTACACTTCAAAACAGACTTATGAATGAGAGACTTGGTAAAATACAGATGATGGTCTGTGTATGGAAATAGTAAGCATAACTTAATACTCGAACATTGGAATAGTACACACTAAAAGAAGTGTAGGCTACATTATAAGGCTTCAATTTTTATTTTTAAATTAATGACTAAAAAGCATGACAAGAACAAAAGCTTGAAAACTAACCATCATTTGATGAAATAATAGTGATAATCCATGCC
>ML781332.1:672896-693917 GCA_009831015.1 Picea engelmannii
CCACTAACTTCATCGAAACATACCCACTAATCCATTAACTATGTAACTTACTAATCCCTTAACCCATGACCCTCCTATTACATTCACTCTAGTAACCAACTAACCCTTCACCCTTATTGATGATATTGATCTCCATTGACCATGTTTTACCATGATTGAGCATAATTCATCATGTTTGACTATAGTTGACCATAGTTAATGTGGTTGACTCATATTGACCATCTTAATAACCTACACTTGTTCTAAACCTGCAACTAGCACACTAGTTTCCATTAAGGCTTAAATAAGCTTTTCTCATGATACCATTTTACTACTCACTTGGCATCCAACCTTTCAAGTACTCAATGCTCCAACACTTAAATTTTCATGACGGTCCCAAATAGATTCTAACCATTTACACACTATAATCATTTACCCCTATAACTCATGACATGAAAATCACACCCTAAAACATTCTAACCACTAACTACTATTACCCCAAAGCGTCGTTATTATAGAAAACTTGTCGCAACATCCGTCAAATGCAACATATTTATAGATTTTGTAACGTCGCAATTCCAACATAAAAAAAACCTAAGTGACCGTTAGTATTTTGACTTGGTCAACATAGTAAGATGACCGATGGAGGGAAAAACCTAGTTTCCAAAATGTCGCAATTGCGACATCAATCTTCACAAATGTGGCAAGAACGACGTCTATGTCACAAACGTGGCAGGAGAGACGTTCCAGTGGAAAACGTGGAAATAGAGACGTCAACATGGAAAGAGAGACGTCAACGTGGCAATACCGACGTTATCGGGCAATATGATTTTTTTTTTTAATTTCCTCTATTTTGCAACAATATGGACAATTTTGTCCATAACGCCACAAATAAAACGTCGGAATTTTTACAATATGTACTAGTGACAGAAATGTCGAAACACTGAAATGCGAAACTCCAAAATACCTTTTGGTGTAGGCTGCGGTCACCGTTAGTGGTCATGTGAGAGGGAGGAGCTAGCACTAGGCTAAGCTCCTTTTTGGTGATTGTAACATGAAGAGTCGAGAATCTTCACCACAGGAATGCCGAAATGCTGAAATGTCAAAATGGGAATCGCGAAAGCACCTTCTGAACAGGCGTGTGGTAATCGCCTGAGGCCATATGTGAAAGGAAAGGTGAAAGGAGCCAAAGGCATAAGTCTCAAGAGGTTCACAGTGTAACTGCCAGAAACCACTGATTGTTTCTGCACAGAAAAAAATCAAAGAGGCCTCAGTGTGATTTCCATAGGAGCTGAAGAGTCTCAAGGCATCTGCTAGTGGAATGAAGACTGTTCATAGAGGTGATTGACAGTTGGAAGAGAATTGAAGTCTATAACTGCAACAGAGAGGATGAGCTCGACTATGATAGAGAAGATGAAGAGTCTCGACTACGAGATAGGCTAAGGAATCTCAACATAACACCCAGTGATGATGAATGCATGGGTATAACCGCCAGAAAATATGAGGAATTGCCATGATGATCAGGAAGAGGACTCGACATGAGGAGAGTGTGTTGGTGCTTGAGGGAGTGAAGTGGTGGCAATGTGGAGTGGTAATGAATAACCCGATGTGGAGAACTATGGCACGAGTAAGAGCATGCAGAAGTATTGTGCATATAGTATGCATTAGGTGCACAGAGACTATAGGAATGTAGAACAAAGAAGAGATGAGAGTTTCTATTGAGAGTGATTCAGGCGTGTAGAAGGAGGCAATGTGCAGTAGCTAAAATACACAAAAGAGGAATGGTGCATTGAATGGACATGGTGCACAGAGCATAAAAGGCAGAAGAACAGAAATCGCAAGGCATGTGTGGAGGAATATAGTGAGGCAGACAAAGCAGGGCAGTGTAGCATAACAGTGATGAGACTAGTAAGCCATTAGTGAACATTATATCACTGTAATAAGTTTCAATAGAAAAAAATGATATTTCAGGGTGGTTGGAAGGTGCTAGGGAGGAATGTTGCTTAGAGGTTCAAGTGGGTGCTTGAACATAGGGAGTTGTAGCTTCCATCTAGTTGCAACTAGAGAAACCAGGGTTGCAGGGTGGTGTAAGGGAGAACTATTGTTCTCTGTTTTACAGGTTGGTGCCTGTGTGACTGAAAGTTGGTTCTTCCATCCAATTGGTGTTGGAACACTTAGGGAGTTGTTTCTTCCTTCTAGTGGGTGCTAGAGAAACCAGGAAGTTGGTGCTTCCTTCTAGTGAGTTGGTGCTTCCTTCCAGGGAGTTGGTGCTTCCTTCCTTCTCAATAATATGGGAAATAGTTTTTGTGCATAACAAGCCCATTTAGGTGACTCACGAGCAAATTTATAAAAAAATGAAAGATATCGAAGATATGGGTGATTTTATAAAATGAATTTTCCCAGATATACTATTGTGGACAATTGTCAAAATTATTTCATTCATCCATGAGTATTCAAGATCTGATTGGTAAACATATGAGCACTATTATATATATAAATTTGTTTTAGAATATCCATAGGTTTTGGATCTAAAGGATGTCATTTGGAATGTATAAATACTGTATCATGAGAGTGTACAAAGGACATATCTGATATGATAGAACCATTATAATGCTAAACTATTGATTAGAGATTAATAAAAATTTGGTTTATTATAAATTTCATGAGTTCTGGCCCAAAGGGGTTGGATCCAATGGTGGAAAGCGAGGAGTTTTTCACCATTGGGAAAGGTTCAATTCTCATGAGGGATTTACCTGGAGCCATGGGGACACATTGAGGTCTCAGGTAGTATTCGAACATGTGGTTTCACCCAGAGATACTATATTAAATGGTATCATAACCCATGCACAAATAAGTGGATCAAATCCCACCCCCATGTCCTTCAATATTTTTATAAAAACCCTAGTTCTCTGCGACGCTTCCTTTGCAACTCACTGCATGTCCTGACTTACTTTCCACTGAACTTGTGACCTGCATCATTATGGTATGGTCAAAACCTGGAGACTGAGAGGACAAAATGAGTCCAAAAGGGGGAGGGGGGGACCCCCCTCGTACAACAAAGTAACCGCCAATGATCGAGCGGGGAAGAGAGACAAGTGAACTACCTTTGAGTTTCTGCCGCATCTAACAGAGTAGCTCCTAACAAAGGAACAAGGGCTCATAAAATAAATGGATGTGGAACTAATCACATCGCATCCAAAGTCATATCATGGATGGGAACTTGGAAAATGCATCTTGTAGACGGAAACACTTCCTCGCTATCTCATCATCTCAACAAGGGTAGCCGAGAACACCTAGTTTATGCGAGAGCACGCCCTAATAAACAATTTATTAGGACTCTCTCCCTCTGAGTGTGACCTAAAATGGTGGATCAAGGACTGGTAAAGCCCTAAGGGAGGCTATGAGGTTCAGCTCAGCTCCAAAGGATTTTTTATGATCATCCTCGAAAACCTCAAAGACAAGGACATAATTTTTTACAATGGGTCATATTTCTACAAATCAGTCGGGCTATTCCTAAGATTATAGATAGATCACTTCAGCCCAGAAAAGGAGGACTTCACAATGGCTCTAGTTTGGATTAGACTATACTCCTTACCTTAAGAATTCTAGCTGGAAGAGATACTTATGGGAATAGGGAATACAGTAGGGTGATATGTCAAATCATCAGAATCTACAAAGAAAACAGAATACACCTCCTATTCCCAAATCTGTGTTTACATGGACATCTCAAGAGATTTACCAAGATCTATTACCTTGGAATATCAGGATGAGGATTGGAACCAAAAAATTAACTATGAACACATCCCCTTTCGCTATAGAAAATTCCACGAGTATGGCCACCTCTTCAGAGATTGCTCACTGAATGCCAAAGGCACCAAATATGGAGACATAAAACAAAAATATGGATTTACCATAGTCACAGGCCGTAAGAAAAAACCGCCAAGGAAGAAAAATCTTGGCACCGCTCCAAAGATCACAACCAAAAACTACTACAACATTCTGAATCAGCTACCGGAAGACGAAGATATACAAAATCCACACAAAGAAAAAAGTCAAGAGAAAGGAAAAATCCAGGTCAATATCCCCTCCACACAAAACAAAGAGGCTATCCTATGGGACAAAATGGGGACAAATGGGGACACCCAGATGCAATTGGAGGAACAATATATAGAGGACATAGATCTTGAACAACTTGAGGAGGATCTTAATCAAAAGGATATGCAAAATATCCCTATATAACAGCTTCGCAAAGTCCAAAAAGTTTTCATAGAGTCTACAATAGGATCAACAACATGTCTGGGCATAGCCACAAATCCAAGTACAAATCCAAAGACTGCACCATGGGAAAACAAACGGCGGGGGCACAAATTGGCCTAGCAGCTCATCAAAGAAGAAAGGAACCTCCTTCTCAACTCAGGACAGATCCACAGGCTCTCGGAGGGATACCTCCACCCACCTACACAATAATCATGATGAATATAATTGCTTGGAACATCAAAGGACTCAACAGACGATCCAAACAAAGATCCTCCGAGACTGCATTTGGGCAGAAAACCCATATATCATCTTGTTGCAAGAGACTAAATGCATTGGATCAGAGGCTAAAACTATCTTCCATCGAAGATGGCGAGGATGCGACTTCATCCACTCCAATTCCTTGGGTGATTTTGGGGGATTAGCCATTTTATGGAACCCCAATAGAGTCATAATGAGTCACCCCTTTTCTAGCATAGGCATGTTCGCAATGTATTTTATGGTCACAGGAACGACCAAGGAAGGATCTATCCCAAATATTTCTAGGTCATAGAGCCCAGAAGACAAAGAAAGATTTATACAACAGATAAACATCAAAACACTTATGAACATGCCTAACTGGGTCCTGGGAGGAGACTTCAACATGATCCTAATGCTGGAGGAGAAAACTGGCGGTACCAAAAGGCTGGAGAAAGACAGTCGTAAGTTCAAAAATATCATTGACCAATTGAATCTCATAGATATTGAAACACGAAATGGAATTTTCACCTGGTCCAGCCATAGATCTAGACACCAACAGGTGGCATGCTGTCTAGACCACTTCCTGGTAGAGGAATCCCTACTAGAGGAGGATCCTACCATGGAATCCAACATCCTTCCAAAAAACGGCTCGGATCACTGGCCCATATCATTTTGTCTGTACACGGGGCAAGCCCCCAAACCCAAACCCTTCTGTTTCAAAAATTTCTATCACTCACATCCATATTTCCATCATCTCGCAAACTCCTGGTGGGCCCAAGTAGAAATTGACCATGGGACCTGCATGTACAAATTCCGACAACATCTTAAAAACTTCAAGCAACACCTGAAGCTTTGGAACAAAACCACCTTTGGAAAGATATCACAATGCATGCAGGAAATTGAATAGAGACTGGAAGCCCTGCAACAAAATTTCATCTCAGGAATGAGGACCACAGACTTAATGAAAGAAGAGGAGGAGCTTCAAGTAGAATTGGAAGAACGAAAAAAGAAATAAGAAATTTTGTGGTGCCACAAATCCAGAGTTCAATGGCTCAAAGAGGGCGAGAGGAACACAAATTTCTTCCATAGATTAATGGTACACCGCAGATACATCAATTAGATAACCCAACTGGAGGACACTCAGGGAAACCCTATAAGAGAACATACACAGATATCTGAGGAACTAAATTGTAATATACCAGATATAAAAAGTATGCAGAACAGAAATAAAATGCTAGAAATGGAAAAATAATAGTAATATAACCAACATAATCTCCACAATAACACATAAATGATATAAGAACAACAACAAAAATAACACTTTGATTCACAAAGAAATGTTCACGGGCCTCTTAGAGGGGGCAACCTCCAGTCGAGAAACGCTCTATTACAATAATCTCCAAGCTAGGGTTTTCATACCCTCGACCCTTATTTATACTAAATATGTCTATCAAGAGAAGCATCTAGAGGAAGATCCTTCTAGAAGCAGAAGCTTCTATTAGATCTTCTTACATCCGCCTTATTCTATTTTATTGAAAGGCCTTATTAATATTGACCTTTATTACATCCGAATATATTGATCTACCTATGTTCAGGTTAGGACCCTAACATGTCCACCCCCTTAAAAACAACCTTGTCCTCAAGGCTTGAGATGTGGAAACTACTGCAGAATGGTAGTTGGTTCCCAAGTGGCATCTGCTGGAGTTGTATTTTTCCATTATACTAGCACTTCCTTGATGTTTCTCTGATGCAGGTGATGCTCACGCTGGTCCAAAACTGCTTCTGGTTGTAGCCAGATGGATCCTTCTTCAGCTAAATTGGGAAGGTTGGTTTGAATTTGGCACCTATTTCCAATCACCTGCTTGAACCATGAAACATGAAAAATAGGATGTAACTTCGAATGACTAGGCAGAGCTAAATGATAGGCGACTTGTCCCACATGCTTGAAAACTGTATAAGGACCATAAAATTTGGGTGCTAGCTTCTGACAATGCTCAGCCTTGAGGGAAATTTTCTTGTATGGTTGCAGTCGTAGAAACACCTGATCCCCTTCTACAAATTGATGTTCAGAGTGACCTTGATCTTCTTGTTGCTTCATGCGATTCTGTGCCATGACCAATTTCTCTTTGAGGGTATGAACAATATCCTCTCAAACTGTAAGTGTTTGGTCAACCGCCTAGACCTTTGAGGTACCCGGTAAGTATGAGAGAAATGAAGGTGGCTTCGATCCATATACCTCTTCAAAAGAAGTCATGTGTGTAGTTGTATGGTAGGAAGTGTTGTACCACCATTCAACTAGGGGTAACCATTGAGCCCACTGATTTTTCTTTTCAGAGGAAAAACACCTTAGATATGTTTCCAAACACTTGTTGACAACTTTCGTTTGACCATCAGTCTGGGGATGATAAGTTGTGTTGAGATGAAATTGGGTGCCCTGTAGCTTGAATAGTTCTTGCCAACAATTGCTTGTGAAAGTTGGGTCACGATTAGAAACAATAGAGTGCGGCATGCCATGAATCTTGAAGACCTGGTCCATGAAACTTTGAGCCACCGTGGATGTAGTAAATGGGTGTTGAAGAGTGCAGAAATAAGAATACTTGGAAAGGCGATCCACAACCACCATTATCACTGATTTATTTCCTGATTTGGGTAAGCCGATAATAAAGTCCATAGAGATATCCTTCCAAATAGCAGGTGGAATTGGAAGCGATTGTAGTGTGACTAGATATTTGACTGTTTCTCCCTTGTTGCATTGACAAACATCACATTCAACGAAAAAATTATAGATGTCCTATTTCATACCATCCAAGAAAAACGAACGTTTGACCTTGTCATAGTTTTTGGTGGACCCGAAGTGCCTCGCTGTGGGTGTAGCATGAAGCTCAGAAAGTACCATGGATTTAATCTTTGATTGTTTACTTAAATACAAATGGAATTTGTATCAAAGCTCATTCTAGAGCCAAGAGTACCCTGGGGGAGCTGGAGCATTGGTCTGCAATTGCTAGATTAGATGTGAACTTTTGGGATCTTGTAGCCATTCCTAGTGGACAACATGGAGCCAATCTGATACAATGAAGGAAAGAGAAAAAAGGGATCCTTCTTCTTCATATTTTCGAGACAGTGCATCCACCACCACATTGTCTTTTCCTTTCTTGTAAATGATCTCATAATCATATCCAAAGAGTTTAGTCACCCATTTTTGTTTCTCCAGGGAGGAAATGCATTGTTGTAGAAAGTACTTGAGGCTTTGATGGTCTGTCTTAATTTGGAAATGTTTCCCCAAAAGATAAGGGCGCCACAGATCAACGACTTGCATAATAGCCAACATTTCCTTTTCATAGATGGGTTTTCCAAGATTCCTTTTATATAGTTTATTCCTTGTGAAGGCCAAAGGTCGACCCTCTTGCATAAGGGCAACACCGATTCCTTTCCCTGAGGCATCACATTCAAACACAAAGGTCTTCGTGAAATCAGGAAGGGCTAGAACCGGAGTGGTGCACATGGCCATCTTCAAGGTTTGGAAAGCTTGAGCAACGACTGGAGTCCAAGTGAAAGAGTTATTTTTGAGGAGAGCAGTGAGAGGTGCTGCAATATTTCCATAATTCTTAACAAACTTGCGATAATACCCTGTTAAGCCAAGAAATCCATGCAATCTTTTGAGAGTCTTTGGGTGAGGGCCTGAGGCCAGTCTTGCATAGCTTCAATCCTTTTCAGATCCACCTTGATGCCATCCTTACCAACTATATGACCTAAGTATTCTACTTTTGAGGCACCAAAAGCACATTTAGGCTGTTTCAAGAAAAGTTGGTGCTGAGAGAGTAGATAGAGAACTCAATCCACATGAGTAAGATGGTCTATCCAAGTTTTTCTATAGATGAGGATATCATCAAAGAAAACTAATACAAAATGACGGAGAAAAGGACGAAAGACATGATTCATGAGTCTTTGGAAGGTGGAGGGGGCATTACATAAGCCAAAGGGCATGACCAAAAACTCATAGTCGCCCTCATGAGTTCAAAAGCTCATCTTGGGAATTTATGCCTCTTTCATACGTATTTGGTGATAGCCCGAGTGAAGATCGAGTTTAGTAAAGAATTGGGCACCACTCAATTCATCCAGGAGGTCATCAATGACAGGAATGGGAAATTTGTCTTTAATGGTCAGTTTGCTGAGGGCACGAAATTTGGGACATATTCTCCAAGAACCTTATTTCTTCAGGACGATGACTACAAGAGAAGAGTAAGGGCTCATACTACAATGGATAACGCCTGCATTAAGGAGTTCCTGGACCATTTTCTCAATTTCATTTTTTTGTGAAAAGGGGTGGCGATACGGACGAGTATTGGGAGGAAGGCTTCTGGGTACAAGGGGAATGGAATGATCATGAACACTGCGAGAAGGAGGGATTCCTTGGGGAGTGGAAAATGTCATTTGATGTTTAGAAAGGAGGGCTTAGAGGTCTTGCGGCACCGAGGGTGTCTCTGTTTATTGTATGGCATGGAGTTGGGAAATGACACCAGAATGACCTTTTTTGAGCATCTTTTCCATGCGATGGGAACTAATGACCTCAGGTGAACCAACAATGATGCCTTGGGATTTATATTGGTGGCCTTCCTGGTCGAATTTCATGGTTAATTCCTTAAAATCCATGAGAATGGAACCCATAGTCCCTAGCCAGTCTGCACCCAACACAATGTCACAACCACCCATGTCGATAGAAAACATATGGGATTTTAGGTGGTAGTCACCGATTTGGAGATGCACATTTTCACAATGCCCTCCACATTTCATGGAACCACCATGAGAAATCATGATTTGGAAATTGTTGACGACATGGATGTAGCAATGAGTTTCTTGGGCAATGCAGCGATGAATAACATTATGGGTGCTTCCACTATCAACCAGAATGATGACCTTCTGATGCTTGATGTAACCGATTAACTTGAGGGTTTGGGGGGTGGAGAAGCCAGTGAGAGGATTGAGGGAAATGATCAGTTCCACTTCAGAAGGTTTAGAGGAAGGGGTTATGTCAGTGATTTCAGGTGACTTAGGAACAAGGGGAGTTTCAACATCCTCTTCCAAATTATCCTTAGATATGGCCATAAACATCTTTTGTTCCTTACACTTTTGGATCGGGAAATATTTTTCATCACAATTATAACAAAGGGCTTTGAGTTGGAATTCAACCATTTCATTCCTGGTCAATTTTTGGATCTTTAATGCGGCAAAGGGAGTAGTGGGATTTATGGGTTTAGGCCAAAGGATAAACGAGGGTTTATGGTTTTGAGAGGATACAACTTGTTGTGCTTCTTTAGATTTTTTAGTATCCTCCACCCAACTTGGAGATCAAGCAATGAGGACATGGACGTGAGTCTCATCCCTGAGGCCACTGATAAAACACTCTCAAAATAAATCATCAGTCATGCCCTCTATTCAAAAATCCAGGTGCTCAAAGGTAGCTATGAAGTCTTATAATGTTCCTGATTGTTTCAACTTTGTCAAACAACCCAAATGGTTGGTGTCAGTGTCAAAGCGTTCATAAAGCTCAGTCACAAATTGGGTCCAAGCAATATACCCTTGACAAGAAGTTTTCTCCATTGCCATCATTGCCAATGTTCTTGATCTAGATGGAGAACACCATACTGGAGTTTGGCCAAGTCATCTGTAATGTCGTATAAAGAGAAATAATGATCCATTTGGGTGACCCAACCAGTGGTATCCGAGCCATCAAATTTGGTCACATCCACCCGCGGAAGGAGTAGGTCACGTTAAAAGTGATGGTGTTGAAAGGTATGGGAATGGGAGGAATGTTCACCTTTAGTCTTTGGAGGTGCGTCAGAGAAAGGGTTATCTATAGGGATCTTCAGTTTGGTGTAGAGTGATGCAAAGATAGATTCAAGCTGGGTGGTCAGTTCTTGTTTGACTTCCTCCATTGAGAAATCCATGGTTGTATTTATGGAGGCAATAGTGGCACTGAGTTGTTTCACTTATTTTTGGGTCTCGAGGAAACCATATTGCAAGGTGTTGAAGAAATCTTCCAGGTCTTGGCTACGCGTATGGGCCACGAGGATGGGTGGACTGAAAAGGGGTGGGCGAGGTAAAAAAAATTGCTGAAAAATGATATGGATGAATGTGATAAGGGTGAAGAGATGAATCCAATGGAATAGGTCTCAAATAATGGTGAAAACATTTCCAAACTTATACTCCAGTTTGAATAATACTGCAGCGATGAAATCCCCAAATGCTTAACCAGAAAGAAATGTGTATTTACTTGGCAACCTGAACACAGTTGTGCGGTAATAGATCTTGTCTGTTTTAATTTGTTTATGTTTCTATCTCCCAAGGGTTAGGTATTGAAGGGTTCTACAGAAAAGGGTTTTCCATGTGCTATAGCTCTCTGATATACGTGTGGGGTCCAACAGTAGTACTCAACCCAATATCTTAGGGCACTAACTAAGGAGGATAGATCGTACCCTTAGTTGTACTACATGACTACCTAGGTACTAGAGACTATCTTCCCGAGTGTTATTCTCGGTGGCACTATAGCAGTCATGCGGCTGATCGGTTTATCTAAAGAGGGCTTCAGGAAATCTAGGCTGATCTGTACACAGTAGCTTTTTGATGTGCTACCACTCAAAGGGGTACCAAGAGGGGTTACAAGGGTGGCCAACAGATGTGCACTTAAGAACCACTTGTATTTCCTATGTGTATGAATCCCTCAACCATAGGTTTATGCATGTAACGATAGATCTTTGTGGCTTAAAGACGCCAGAATATGTCTCTACCCTGGAAAAAAAAAAATCCCACAAATTCTTCCAAGGAAAGTGCTCTGATACCACTTGTAATATACCAGATATAAAAAGTATGTAGAACAGAAATAAAATGATAGAAATGGCAGAATAACAGTAGTATAACCAACATAATCTCCACAAGAACACAAAAGTGATATAAGAACAACAACAGAAATAACACTTTGATTCAGAAAGAAATGATCATGGGCCTCTTCAAGGGGGCAACCTCTAGTCGAGTAGCACTCTGTTACAATAATCTCCAAGCTAGGGTTTTCATACCCTTGACCCTTATTTATACTAAATATTTCTATCAAGAGAAGCATCTAGAGGAAGATCCTTCTAGAAGAAGAAGCTTCTATTAGGTCTTCTTACATATGCCTTATTCTATTTTATTGAAAGGCCTTATTAATATTGACCTTTATTACATCCCAATATATTGCTCTACCTATGTGTGGGTTAGGACCCTAACATAAACACCTACTAGAAAGAGCTCCTTATGGAAACCAATGAGAATAGGGAGGAAGCAATTCAGAAAATAACCAGGCATATACCCTTGCTAGTCACCCGAGAACAAAATGAAGCCTTAATAAGACCCATCACCCAAGAAGAAGTGGACCATGTAGTCAAGGAAATCCCCTTAGGGAAATCGCCTGGTCCAGATGGATTCACCACAGACTTCTTCCATCACTCTTGGGATTTAATCATGGAAGAGGTTTTCCAGGTTGTGGAGGAATCCAGAACCTCAGGCCAGGTACTCTCTTCCCACAACACCACTTAGCTCACCTCATCTTGAAGGAGGAGATAGTCACTCCCCCCAAGCAGTTCAGACTGATTTCCCTTTGCAATTTCATCTACAAAATCATCATAAAGGCGATAGCCACATGTCTCAAGCCGATCCTCCCTTTTGTCATATCCAAAGAACAAGTAGGTTATGTGGAAGTTCGACAAATCATGGACAATTTCGTATTTTCTCATGAAGTGATCCACTCACTAAAGGTGGCCAAAATCCCAGGTATGCTCATCAAACTCAACCTTTCAAAATCTTTTGACAGAGTCAATTTGGAAGTACCTACGCTCCATACTAGAATCCTTTGGCTTCAATAGACAGTGGGTGAACTGAATCCTCAAGCTCACCTCTTCGAATTTTTTATTAATTTTGGTCAATGGAGTCCCCTGCCAACCCTTCTCCCCCTCCAGAGGCATCAGAAAAGGAGACCCTCTCTCTCCCTTCCTCTTTGTCCTAATGGCAGAAGGTCTAGGATGCTACATCAAGGTGGCGGTTCTGGAAGGTTCCCTTAACGGCCTGCCCTTTCACAATATCCAACCTTCACCCTCCCATAGCTAGTTTGTCAATGATACCCTACTTATGAACACCCCCACTTCATGAGAAGATAACAAGCTCAACTCCATTCTCTCTAACTTTGTGGAATCTTTAGGTATGGCCCTCAATCTTGACAAGTCCAAACTATACTTCTTCAACACATCAATTGTTGTACGAAATCATGTCTCTCAGCTCCTAGGCATAACCAAGAGATCCCTTCCATCCAACTACCTAGGCATACCCCTTACAGGAGAGCCGACATGATACATCTCTTGAGAAAGCTTGCTTCTCTCTATTTCACACAGGCTCAATAATTGGACCTTCAGACCTCTTAATATCGCAACTATATTGGTGTTTCTCAAGTCAGTCCTGCAAGACCTACCCACCTACCTTTTCACTACCCTGGAAGTGCCTAATTCGGTCATACAAGCCATCAGAATCCTCCAACAGAATTTCTTATGGAATGGACATCAACCTAACAGAAACTGGTCTCTGGTAAGTTGGGAGATGCTATGAAAACCTAAAAATCTAGGAGGATTGGGACTTCATGACACCAAAAATCTCAATCAAGTCATAGGGGATAAAATGGGGTGGATATGGCTCAAGCATCCCACTAAAATATGGGCACAAATATAGAAACATAAGTATGCCCCAACCACCCAAGTAGACCAGATAATCCGATTCAATGACCAAATCGAGGGCTCTAACATCTGGAACACGGCCTGGCAAAATTGACCTCTAGTTCAGAAGCACACCTTATGGGAAATCAGGAATGGGGATAGTGCAATATTCTGGCAGGACTCTTGGCAACAACAAGCACCTCTAATCAACCTGGAATAACTTAACCCTTAAGACATGTACTCTAGTTGGACATATTTCAATGGGTTAAAGATCTATGGAGAACAACTGACAGGAGCATGCCCTAGAGACAATGGAAAAAAGGAAATATGGAACTACATCTCTCAGGGGAAATGGATCTCCAAGCCTTGCAAGATTGTGCAAGCCATAGGAAAATCCCAACTCAAGAAGGTTCATACATCCTCCGATGGGGGTACTCCACTACAGGCAATTTCTTGGTCAAATAAGCCTACTATTTGTAAGGGAACTATCAGAACCACGCTAAGGAGAGAATCTGAAGAAGGATATGGAACTTGACCCTCTGGCCCAAAGTTTCAATCTTTTTGTGGCTCACAGTTCAAAACCACATCCTCACCTGGGATAACCTCAAAAAAAGGGGCTTCATAGGCCCATCAATCTGCACCCTATGCCATCAACAAGAGGAGACAATGGATCACCTTTTTAACAATTGTCATTACAAACAGTGGATCGGGGATAAGGGATCCCAAACAATGTGTCACTCTAACTAAAAAAGGAATAATATCAAATATACCATAGAGAATTGGGACTCGATCTCCTTTCAAAACCTAATTCTAGTGCGTATCTGGCAGATACTCTTGGGCTTCACCCTATGGAAAATATGGAAAGAAATAAACAAAAGGATATTCCACTCAAAGGCTTCCCCTCCCACCTTAATGTGGGAAAAAATAGTGAGGCTAATTTGTGAAGCGATCAAAAGAAAACCATGGACCCCTGAGGACCTAAATTGCAATCCATAAGAGAGATGCATTTTCCAAAACTAGAATCTCAGTATGAACAACCATCCCACCAAGACTCCAACCAATCGCCACCCTAGCAGCCCGATAAACTGGTCCCCCCCTCCAACGGGTTTTATAAAGATAAATTTTGATGGAGCCTCAAAAGGCAATCCTAGACCAACGGGATTCAGAACAATTCTCAGGAACTGAAATGGCGAAATCCTCCACCTAGTAGTAGGCTTTCTGGGCGAAGACACAAACAATGTAGTTGAGCTTCTAAGCCTCCTGAGATGCCTCAAAGTTGCAATTGACAATCATTTTAATAAAGTAATCATGTAGGGATATTCTCATATCATCATCCAACTCATAACCAAAATTCTCCATGGGGAACACCCACCACAAATTTCACCGAGTTGGCGTCTCTCAAGACTTTTGGAAGACTTTGGATCCCTCCTTTGTCCCGATCTTACCATTATCCTGTCTCATGTGAAAAGGGAAGCAAATAAAGTAGTGGATTGCCTAGAAAATGAAGGAATTGATACCAAATTGGAACAAATCCACTGGAAGGCCCAAACTAATGCTAGCACCGATCTCTCAAGATGTTGCCAAGACCTTGCTAATAGGTACTTACTAACCCATATGGGGTGACATGCCGCCCATAAACGACACCCAGGAAGAAACTAGGCCTAGCCTTAAATGAGGTAGGCCAACCCCCATCCCCTCAACATTAAATATGGAACATGGCCCTAACTGCCATTTTCATGACCAGGGACTTCTCCCTCGAGTGAGTAGTCTGGAGATACAGTCATTTATGATGGTGAATTTAATGCAGGAGGATGTCCCATTTCTCCATCCGCTTATGAACAATCTGCACCATGGATTCATCCAGTTTGATCTTTCCCAACACCACTTCTACAATTCTGAGCTCTGGTGCAGCCACCAGACCACCCTCTGCACTTTCTCCATCTAAATTTTCGTTCCAATGCCGCGTGAATAATGGAAGCCATGTCGTGGCTCTACCTAGTATACCTTTGTTGCTTGACAAAAGAAGCTACACTAGATGGAGTGATCACTTTCAATGGCTTGGACTCAACTCACGTGCAGAGGTACTGTGATCACAACACCTCCCATGGAATACGTAGAGGAGGTATTCCTGGAGGAGCCAATTCAGGTTCCTCCAAGAAACTTACTGAGGGAAGCCACCATGGTTTCCACTGAGAAGCAGCAAGGTTTCAGAAAATGGGAAGAGCATTTATAATAATATCCCACCTACTACATTGTTATCAGATAAATTGGTAGCTGCTGACACTAACAGATCTCCCTAGATCCACCTAGATCTAGAACAAAACAGGACAGGACACAACTCTTTTCCTAAGTTGCAGTCATTGAATCTACTACCCAGAAGGAGTGAGTGACATTTTATATCACTTCCTTAGGTATCTGTTGTTCCCACTTCGCTCTGGTGATCTTATGAAATTAGGTCTAAGATAACACAAACCAACCAAAGTGAAGATAGCAAAGTATATTCAATGTCAACTTATGCATATGATCAAGGAGTTATGCAATAAAATAAGAGTGATTTCATGGGAAATGGACATGTTGTTGTATTATATTAAATGAAATTATAAGATACAACCTGATCACCTTGATGTTGCAAGCTTCCTTTCAGTGACCCTTGGTTCCAACACACACACTTTCTCTATATTTGCATGAAGAAGATCCAATACAAGTTGATAGACCAGATAGAGTCTTCAAGCTTCTATCCAAGCAGAGTTCTTCACACAATTATTTCACCAATTCTTGATTCAATCTTTCTTAACCTTTTTCACGAGAAACCTTTCAATATATAGGAGAAGGAGAGATGGTTAAATGGGTGAGGATAATCCCACCAAATCTGAGAAGTCAGTAGGATTCCAACCATGCGAATGCCAACTCATTTTCTAGAAGATTCCCTTCTAGAACCTTTGTGACCTCTTCTCCTTTCCAAGCTTAAAAATAGGTCCGCACCATACCTATAGAGCAAACTGTGAACAGTTCACACCCTAAGTGTGGGTTGCCCGTGAAAATGAAGGATTTTCGCACCCTGTAGCATGGACAGCCTATGACCTCATCTTAAAAATGTGTTTTTGGGAGAACACAACAGTCACTTTTCTCAGGCAAAAGGGTCCTTGTGGGAGCCTGAATACATCACTGTAGAGAAATCACCACAGTGACTAAAATAATGTGTAACAGAATGCCCCCCAAAGTATGAGGTTGGAATCTGTGACAACCGAAATACTTTGTAAACTGAGTGTGTGTGTCAGAAACCAGAAGTGCACCTAATCAAAAACCTGTAAACAACCAAGCATCTGCAGAATATAATACCATTATCTCCTTCCAGTGGTTAAATGTTTTCTTGAAGGAACCTGCTTTGACTCTAATTGTGGGATTACTGAAAGGGGGGGTGAATCAATAATGAGAAATTATACCAATTATTAATCATTTAAACCACAAAGTATATTCTCTTACTTATTTAACCATGTTCATATGTTCATCATGAATATATTACTATATCATAAGCATTAACATTCATCAATGCATAATAAACAATAACAAACACATCCACACAATGCTCAGTACACCAATATTTATGTGGAAAACCAATGCGAGAGAAAAACACAGAATGATTTTATTATATGTCCAGAATTACATTCAAGGAAGAACCAACTTCCAATTCTCCACCTACAACTGGAAGGAGGCTCCAACCCCATAGTTTCTCAAGCTACAACATGAGGAAATCTCCAAATCCCCAATTATCTGGCTACAACCAGAAGGAGGATACAACCCCCTATGTTCTCCAACTAAAACTAGAAGGTGGCTACAACCACCTATCTTTGCCCTGTCCAACCGCCATAAAATATAAGTAGAATTATGGAACCAATGCCACACTATCACTGTGATATATACTTTTGTAAACCTATACCAATCAACCTACACCAAACAACCTGAAACGATATGTACTATAAAATCTGTAATCAACCTGTACCAATAACTTGTAAACAACATGTACCAATAACCCATTCCAGCATGTACTAGGCATCAACCTATACCTCAACCTGTACCATAAACAAGTGTATCAATGATGAACCAAACGTGTACAAATAACATGTCACAACAACCTATCGAAAGAACCTATCAAAACAACATGTCTCATCAATATTATCAACCAAATCATATCTACTCACCAAGATAAATCACAAAGACCACTCTCAACCATATGCACAATATCACCAAGATGTGCATCAACCAAGCATATCATAACAACTCATAATCATCACCAAGATCAATATATGCTTTTAATAATATACCAAGACAAGTATGCTACATAATCCATAAACCATGTGTCAACAATACTACTAACAAGTGCATCTAGCCATGTACCAAGTATGTACCAATCATGCATCAACCACTCATCAACTATGACTCATCAATATGTACCAACATCATCAACTATACACCCCATGTATGTGCCAACTCATCTACTAATTGTCTCAACCATGTACCCAATATGTACCTCAACCATATACCAAATACATAAAGCAATATAACCATCAAAAGTTCTCTAGAAATAATTCACACTATCCATAACCAAATACCATAAACCATTACATCAAACCATGTGCCGCAACCTCACTTTTATACAACCTCTATCTGTAACATACCTGATCTGGATTATTTTCGGCACAAAATGAGATCGGAGATATAATAAAGAAATGCACAGAGATATCAAAAATATTCAATAATACAACAAAAATATATCATAGATGCAACCATAAACACATATATACAGTAATACATGATTTCTAATAATGAAATAAATGTACAAAGACTGTAAAATACATAGTGAAAGACTCAATAGAATGGTGGCAGCTTATCTCTGAGAAGAGATGTGACGGCTACTCGCATTCGCAAGAAGATGATTACAATGAGGCTCTGAAGACCTTTTTACAATAAACAAGAATGCCAAAAACCATAGACATCCAAAAACCTAACCCTAGTAGATGAAGCGCCAGAAGTCATGTGGGCCCATTTGGGTAAGTTAGTACATCAACTTTCCGGGGTCATAACTTTTGCATACGATCTTTGTTTTAGGCGTATGATAGCTTGTTGGAAAGGTATCATTGAGGAGATTCATTTTTAGGGATCAATCATTCCTTCATATATAATTGAGAACCTCTATCTCAAAATACCTTCATTTAGGCCCTCAAAATGGCCCTGGAAGTTAAAACCTGCTAAAAATAGTAAATTGCCAAAATTGCCAAACAATTGTTTTGAGCCAGTCGGAAAAGGTGGGTGGCCACCAAAATCCACTTGGATCAATCCTCCCTCCTTAGAAAGAAATGGTCTCCATTGCGTTGAGTTGTCGGGGGAGAGGGAAAAGCATTTGTTGGATCTGCATCTTGGTGAGTTGTTTGTATTGATGGTGATGCCGCGCTGCTTAGTTTGTGGAAGTCTGTTATGAACCTGTTGAGGTTGAGGTTGTTCAACAAGTCGAGATACATGAATCTTTGCACTTTTTTGCAACCTTTTCGATCTACTTCTATTGGATAGAAGGTGCTTGGGACAAGGCCGTAGTGGTTGCAGTGTCCTTTTGTTCTCCTTTTGAACAGATTGTGAAGAAGCTCAATTTTGCAGTATGAGATACTACAGTGTGACACCTTTTAGGTGGAACAGTAGTTGTAACTACCTCTTGTATTCTATAGAGATGACCCCCCAAAGTAAAAATGACACTATGGGATCGAGACTCATAAACAACATGGTGTCTGCACTTATATGGTTGGCCCAAGAGCACATCACAGACATCCAGTGGGGAAACATCACATAGTACCTCATCCTTTAAGGGTTGGATGTCGTATGATAATCAACACTATTGGATAACACAGAGATATCATCCTTGGCAACGCCACCCGATGTTGTATGGTTGCGGGTGTGGTGTTGTCGACAATCCCAACTGTTTGACGATCTCTGCTGAGATGAGGTTTTTATGGCTTTCTCTATAAACAATACAATGTAGTGGGGTCCCATTCACCCCCATCTGTGAATGAAAAAGGTGCTCCCCCTCTTCAGGATCTATTGGTTCTTTTGGTTTAATTGTTATGGTCATGACAATAGCAGTGGGGTCTCCATCAATGATATGTCCTTTACCAGTATTTTCAGAATCAGATTCAGAATCAGGATTCGGCTCCTTGTATTTGATATCAGCCACCAATGACTATTTTGAGCAACATTCATCGGTGTTTTACCAGGGGATTTTGTGGAAATCACACCATTTTCCCGTGTCATTCTTTGTCTTCTCGTGGCCCTTCTTTTCCTGTGTCTTGGACTGGTTTTCAAGAAATTGTTTGTTAGGGCCGTCTTTGTCATACTTTGGTTGTTGCAGATTTGCAGACCCGAACTCTCGTTTGTTCTGGTGCTTAAATGTTTGCTCAATTTTAATAGCATATCGATAATGAACACCGAGTGATGATATGTCCATAAAATCCATTTCAGTCTGGATGTATCTATGTAGAGCCCCATGGTATTTCAGAACAAATTGTTTCTTAGAGTCTTTGATACCCAGCTTGGTGCACAAGGTATAGAAAGTATTGGTGAACTCTGAGACTGCTTGGCCCCTCGCTTACCGCAGTGTGGTCCATCTCATGTAATGGTCCTCATAGTTGCCAACAGGATAATACTGTTCCTTTACCGCATCCAAAAAAAAATACCAAGTGGGCTTGGCCCCATATATTTCAAACTCCTTTGTGGAACTTCGCTCCCAATAAGTTTCCTGCCAATGTTTGACATGGGGGAGAGATTTAAGGAGTTCGAAGGTGATCTTTTCTTTGTCGGAAAATTTGTGAATAGAGAAATAACCCTCTAGCAGATTTAACCATTTGTCTAGGGCTTCTGCATCTATCTGTCCTTCAAATATAGGAATATCAAAATTAACTTGTACCTTGAAAGGTGAAGTGACTACAAAGTGGTTGCTTGATGAAGATGCACCTGTTGCTATTGGCAGGTGTTAGCGATATTTATTGTCTCGGGAGTAGGTGTACCCATGTCTGCAGCTGGCGCGGAAAGTACCTGAGCATATCGCGGGGTAATACCATTTTTGTAGCAGCAAGTCAAGCAAGCGAGCGGGCAAAGTTCCATCTTCAGCAGTCGAGAACCATCCTCAAAGCAAATCGACGGTCAGAATCTTACAGGGGAGATCGGTGAAAGCTCGTCAATCATTAGATCTCGGAAAGTTGCGTCGGGGTTCAATTCATCGGAGGATCGGAGTTTCTGGAGGCAGGGAACTCTTGCATGAGTAAATCGCGATGCGCGATTGCCCGACTAAATCAGAGCCGTCCGTCAGCTGTGGCACGTGGCAAAAGATCCTGCGAAGTCGGGGATCGGGGATGCGAAAGTCCCATGCACATGACATTAGGAATCCCGATATCCCGATACCCGATTTCCTGATATCGGGGATAGCTTTTCATATGTGAAGGACAGGTGGCAGGCTTCGCAACAAAGAGCGGATCGTTGACAAGTCATTGGCCATGGGCCATCAGGTTTCGGGGAATCGCAAGTCCTGTGGACATGAACATTGTTTCGTCAAGAATGCCGAAAGCCCGATGGAAAGTTTGACTACGGTCACACGAAGGCAATGGTCATGTGGCTCAGATTCCAGCCGATGTGTGCTAGCCTGTAGGAAATGGGGCTCATCGCAAATCAGAGTATCGGGAGTTTCGGGTACATGTGCACCTCGGCACCGCAAACCCCGAAACCCCGAAACCTCAACACATACCCCTGTCATCTATCCTTTGCCGCCACGTCCAAT
>ML781332.1:712047-722426 GCA_009831015.1 Picea engelmannii
AGTCTACTGCAGGTTATGTTTTCAGCCTTGGTTCAGGACCTGTCACTTGGGCCTGTAAGAAACAACAGGCTATTGCACTTTCTTCAGTAGAAGCAGAGTACCGAGCAGCGGTAAATGCAAGTCAGGAAGCCCTGTGGCTTCGATAGATCCTTTCAGAGTTTGGATTCCAGCACCAGCATCCGACCAGACTTTGGTGTGACAATCAAAGTGCCATCAATATTGCCAAAGACCTAGTTCAACATCAGCGTAGCAAACACATCGAGCTACACATGCACTTCATCAGAAAGTTTATTCATGATCAAGTTATTGAAGTGCTTTTTTGCCCTACAGAAGATCAAGTTGCAGACATTTTCACAAAGTCTCTTACAGAAGCGAAGTTTTCCAAACTTCGATCTATGTTAGGAGTTCAAGAAGCTGTCATTAAGGGGGGATAGGCTCTAATGCCTCCTTCCTTCTCCTATTGTGTCATTATTGTAAATACTTCAATCCTATCCCAAGTTGTTCTTAAGGGGGGATGTTAGGATATTTAGACACTTAGGAGTTACTTAAGATCTACTTGGTCTAATATGTCATTAGGTAAAAGTGTGTTTCTTTAGTATGCATAAGTATGCATTTGTAGTTAGGCAATCCGACGGTCACGATATGTTCTCGACATAGAGTGATCCGACAGTTCATACTCTCCTCGATCTTAACGGCCATTGATCCATGGCTTAACACCCAATTGGTCCATGATCTCTATTTAAAGAGCATGGAGGGTCACTTGCCTATGATCGATTGTGAGAAACTCTCTTGTAAAATCTCTCTATAATTTTTTTCTTTGCATTAATAAACTGCTCCAACTGGCCACGTTGGCTGGGGCCGTGGATGTTTCCCCGTAGGGGTTTTACCATGTGAAAACATCGGTGTGTTGATCTTTGATCTGATTATGTGAGTGGTTACTGAAGGTGTTCGTCCTTTGTTGGAATACCTGTGTTGTCGAACAGTTTTGAGCCAGTCGAAAAAGGTGGGTGGGCACCAATATACACCTGAATCAATACCTCAACCAAAATCCATCATCAATTTCATCATCTAAATCTGATTTGTAACTCTGTAACAAACCCGGTGTATATTATCACATACCTGCAAAACTTCCTTAACTTTAACAACAAGAGACTGGCATTTTTATCAAACTTTACTTTAGTCTCACATGACTAATTTTGGATTAGTCAACAACCCTAACTTTCCATAATAATAAATATCTACTTGTAATGAATAAAGATCTTAAAATAGTACAAAATGTTCTTTAGTCCATTTTCTTCAATTTCTTCAGGTTTCACTGCTTGGAAGCTCCCATAAAAGGAGTTATATCAAAAATGGGCTACCTTGTTGAATTTTGTCTTATTCTATAGAGAGAACGTGTAGAGCATGCCCCACATGAAATATTTGTTGTATGGATCTCAAAATGGTACAAACCATACTACACATTGTACTCTAACCAATACATTTGGTTTTACTAAATTTGGATCTGTTATGAAGAAGTTAGGAGGTTTTTACCCGGAACACCTTTTTTAGACTAGTTTTAGGACTAGGCACAAACCATATTTTCCACGAAGTGTAACGCCCAAAATAAAATGACCCAAAAGATGATTTTTTAGAAAAACTACTTGGATATGTTTTCTCAATGACCTCCAGATTTCAATGTCTGAATCATTGTAGAAAAAGAGTTATCGAGAAAATGGTCAGATGACCTGTAAATAACATACCTTAGAAAGCATCATCAAAAGACTTTATCCTCCCTTGAATTTCGTCCTTATTTACTTCACCTTCCCTCTAAAATTCTCCTTATATATTCTTTGGTTACCTTAGTCACTTGTGGATATTCAATATGCTCAATGGATATTAATGGGATACCCTTTCTCTCTTATTTATACTCTCCAAGTAGCTTCCTCTAGAAGTATCCACTTAACTACTTTGTCCACTTAGCCACTTTGTCCACTTAGCTACTTTTTTTACTTAACCAACTTTTTCCACTTAGCCACTTTGTCCACTTAACCACTTTTTCCCATTAACCACTTTATCCACAAATAGTAAACTCTCCAATTCTAGTTGCAACTAATTTATTTTTAATTGTTTTCTTGTTGCAACCAATTTAAACCATGACTAACCACTTTGATTGGTCAACTTCGTTTAGGATCTTCTAGAATAATTTGACTTATTTGACCTTCTAGGATCTTCTAGATAACTCACAAGGGTTCTCCAACTTCATATGGCCATAACTCTCTAACCATGAGGAGTTATGTGGTGTTCCACATATCACTAGAAATGGCATGGAATATACTATCCATATAGAATGGTCTTACCTATAAATTCATTGATATTCATGCATTTATACCTCAAACAATATTGGGTCGCTTACCCATGCCTCTTTGATACTGTAATTCACTACCATACTTCTCCAAGGGTTGACATCAATCACTTAGGGTTGACATCAATATACAATATCACTCTCCAACGGTTGACATCAATGACAACCAACAATACAGACCAACTGTCCCTCAACATAAGCCAGTTGTCTAACATTTATCATCAATATATCATCTATTATTTCATTCAATATATCATGAGAATATAATTGTAAACAACATCACATCAACAACATCAAATTAAATACACAATACACATGTATTTACGTGGAAGCCCAAATGAGAGAAAAACATGGAATGATTTCTTATATATATCAAGAATTCATTCATAGGAAACACCAACTTCCAGACTCTCCATCTGTAACTAGAAGGAGGCTACAATCTCCTATTCTCATGCTCCAACCTAAATGAAGCTACAACTCCCTCAATTATCTGGATCCAAGAAGAAGGAGGTTATAACCCCCTAGTTTCTTTAGCGTCAACTGAAAGGTGGCTACAACCACCTAGTTCTCAGGCTCCAAACTGAAGGAAGATTCAACTAAATAATTCTTTGGATACAACCCCCTATGTTCTCTGAATACAATCAGAAGGTGGTTGTTATAGAAAAATTTTCCTCACCCCATCCAAATTTCTTGGATGGAATTTCCATTTCCCTATGCATACTTGAAGTCCCCTATTGTACTTCCCAAAGACAAAAAATCATATTTTTCCACATATGCACGCCCTACTAGTTAGACATCATGTATATACACAGGTTGCATCACTACATCCTGCGTACATTGGTTTTGATGCTCAAAATTAAAAATTGTTTTGGGTTTCCATATCATGTCATGAGATCCATGATCCTTGACCTTCCATATATTGGAAACATTACGACTCGACCCTTCAGTTCCATTTGAAGACTATAAATTGAGCCATATACTAGTCGCGGAAGAGGAGATAATTCAAATTTTGAGAGCAAAGATACTCTAGAGAAATTTCACTTCACATTGAGTTTGCATCCCTTTATCCCTAAAAGTCTGAACACATTGTTCAACCCCCAAGCTCTTCCTTCTTTGATGGAGAATCTCATTGTCTCATTTATATGAGTTTTCCTTTGGTGGAGGATTGAAGTGGTGGAGGCCCAACTAGAAGGAAATTAGTTTCTTGGTTCCAATATGTACCAACACAAAAGTTCGTCACCTATACACTTCTATTGATTATTTTAATAGAAATACTATTTTCTCTTCCAATTGATATATTGCAAATATTTGAATTATTATTCCATGGGAATATTTGTTATGTATGTTGATGGATTATTCTAGTTTATGTGATAACATTATATATTTTCACCATATTCTTGCGCATATTGGTTGTTGAGGACAAGATGCAGGTATAAAGCTTTGAGTTGCATGCTCAACGATGGTCTTCATCGAACGTCCAAACGAGGTAGAATCTTGATCTTGTATTCTTAGCATTTTCATTTATATATCATACTTAGGATTAGAGTTGATTTGTGCAGTCATTCTGTCTATTTTGGTTTACCCCATTCCATAGATGGATTTTCCTCTTAATAGAATTGGCGACCATACTGGGGATTGAATCTTTTGTTTGGGGTCGGAGTATTTTTCTCCTTGACTTTATCTCTGTTATCCTGAGTTTCCTTGTCGCATGATTGCTTGATAGCTTATTTTTACTTTTCATGTGAGTTTATTGGCCTAATTCTTTCCCCGGCATTGTTTTACTATATATATGTGGGTTATCCCTTGACAGACACATACATATGCAAGTTTCCCTTCTATAGGGTGTGTACATATGCGAGTTGTGCTCAAACAATCGTGTACATTAAATTTTTGGCTTCCTAGCTGAGTTTTGTGTTTGTTGGGTGAGTTTGGATGGTTGTGGAGTCTTCATGGGTTTTTGTCCTCATTTTTGAGTGCTTACATAGTGATAGGAAACCTTCTTATTATTGTATTTTCGAGCGATATTCTTTTTTATCATCTTTTTCATTGGTTGTCCTTAAATCTTGGTTTGAATGTTTGCTTCTTGGTATCCTGCTTGGCTTGTCTCTTTTTTCTTGCAGTAAGGTTTGTATATCAAGATGTTATTCAGTCCTTGCATTTTTTTTCTTTATATAAAAAATACACAACATTTTTCTCATTTTGCATGATGGAATTTTCTCTTTTGGTTATTTAGTATTGATCTTAACATATGAGGAAGATTTCATTTTAGTGAAATTGTAGAAGTTGCATTGAAAGTTTCATTTTAAAAGCTTACCATCTTTTGAGAATTTAAGATTACGGCTTAAAACTATGTTTATATTCATTTCTTTGATATGTTGAGTCATAATATCATCAGTTTCATGACCACATCTCTTGAGTAAATAAATCCATTAAAAGTAACATTGATTAACTAAAATTGATTAGAAATGATTTTATTTTTCAGAGTAGACAAACAAGCATAGGATATATGGCCTTGGAATAGGATTTTGTGAGTAAAATTCTCCAAGGATATTAAACTAAACATACGTGTCTAACCAAGGAGTGCTGAAATCCATTGTGTAATTAGTGACGTCAAGATGCTCCACTCACACCAGAGTTAAGAATGAGGTCACACGAAGTTGGTTGCAGAGATATCCCTCTAATACCTTCTTAGTTTCAGAGATATTTATGGGGATATATTCGTATTTGGGGGTCTTTCTACTACCTTTAACTCTGTGAGAGGCGGTGCTTTCAATATTTCGGGCTTTGTTACCCTGCCCATATCTTGGACCTGACTTACAAATGTTCACCAACACATTGTTTATATCATGGTGTTTCTAGTTTCATGACATAGGTAGCCACATAGGTTACTTGCGAGGGTTATTCTATTGCTACCCTGAGTCATATAAGGGTTGGAAAACACACAACCTTTATGGAGGATTACGTCTTGGGGGGATTTGATCAATTGTGTTGTTAACCCCATGAGGGTCCTTATAACTGATTCCGATACCTCTAATCATTTTAAGGGAGTCTCAGGCCCCTCTTGGACAAGGCATACCTACTCTAGTGAGGGAGGCCCTTTTCAACAAATATATCTTGTTTGTGTGCATTTGTCCCTTTTGTTGTATTTTGGTGTGCTCTCTGATGGTTAGTTGGCCCTAGGATTTGGTTTTATATATCAAGTCTTGAGTCATCATGGATCTAGACCAGCTTCCTCGTAGGTCTCTTGATTTGTTAAATCTACCATCGCATCTTGAGTCCTTTCCTTCTTAAAGGCATAAAGTTAGTAAACGTGGTACACACACCTCCACCTACCAGACTTTTGATTATAAAAATATGAGTATTGAGTCGATTTTGAATGACACAGGTGTTATAACCCTAAATTGCACTACACATGCTTACCTGGCATCAGGCCAACTCATATCCCTTCATTGCCAAAACATCTGTTGAACAAACTCTTTGGAAAATCCTCTTAGGTAAAGGCACATGCGCCCTAACCCACTATTGCACGCGTGTGAACGCTGGCAGGCCTACTACAACCCGCCTTTACCTAACAAAACACAAAAATAGGAAAGTTGCTAACGGGACAAAAATCTATGGGTCAGTTAACTGAAACTCCCGGCCATGCATGGCCGAGGCTTCGTCCAAAACCCTAGCTCCTTCTAGCCTATAAAAGAAGGGGTAGGGGTACCATTTGGAGAGGAAAATTATAGCGAAGAAACTTTGCCCATTTGTCGAATCCATTTGTCCCAACCCTTTAGCCTTTCCTTAAGCCTAAGGAGAATTAACGCAAAGCATTTGGACGACAAAAGAAGAGGAGGAGCCCAGGATCAGGATCAAGGAGCGGTGGTCGGTCTCAACTTTGATTGTAAGTTGATTCATTTTGAAAATAATAAAAGAATACTTTTCCCATCCCAATGCATGAGTTATCTATGATTTGTGTAATTTATGCTTAATTTCTAACCCTCAAGTAGAAATGTAGCATGCATGTGTAGTGTTTTGTCTTGATTGCAGGTTAACTTTGGAAGGAGCGGCGCAAGTAAGCGGGCAAAGCGCAATGGAGGATCTACACCAAACATCAGTAAAAAGGTTAGTAGTTCCTTTCCATGCATGTATTGTGAAAGAGGGGTTTAAGTTTTGGGTGGTAGGTTAAAAATTCATTTCTTTACGGTCAAAATCTGCATGCAAGTCTGACCCTAGTTTGCTAGTCCGTAGGGTATTTATCCCAACAACAGAATTGGCGATCGTACTGGGGAAGATACTCTTTAGGGTTTTTGGATTTAGTTGAGTTTTTGGGTAGTTTAAGAGATTAGATTTTATGTTTCTTTGCTTGTCTTTTCCGTGAGGCCTGAGCTTGTAGGGAGCCTGATTCTTTATACCAGTTTTCCTTGACTGTTGCTTGACGAAAATTTTCGGGACATACAGAGGTACACACGGCCTGTAGAAGGCTTGCATGCGTGTACCCACACCCTAATCTCTTACAACCCACGTGTGAATGCTAGCTATAGAGGTTTCAGTAGCATGTAGGAGTCAGAGAGCTTGAGAGGCAGTCCTCCTCTTCCCTGTCAGACTTATACATTCTCAGGGGGCTTTATGGATCCTGTCTGAGCCTTGCTAGTTCACAGTCTTGTCTCAATTTTCTTTATTGCGTTTTGTTATTATTTGCAATTGTTTTTCTTTTATGTTGGAAGAAGCATCCAAGCCTTTAAGAGATCCTGGTTATCAATACCAGAGGCCTCTTCCTAGTCTGGGCTGCCTGTGTTTATTTTTGTATTAGATTTTATACATACACGCGGCCTGTGCAAGTTCAGCCCGCGGGTACATGCGCTCTGTTGTAGCTCAGCACGCATTCGCACGCGTGCTGTTTAGGTGACAGTAGCTTCCTTGACAGGCTGCTTTTTAGTCAAGGGAGGGCAGTCATCCCCTCCTGTGGTGAGAATTATTCCTCTCAGGTGTTTGAGTCTAGGGTTGCACAGTCAGTAGGTTAGGGCCTCTTACCCTTAGCCTGTTTTTTCTTAGTTGATAGTTGATAGAAAAGATAAAAAAGAAAAAAATTGTTTTATGTTTTTTAGACAAGCATAAGAGTCTTTGATTTTTTGATTGCCATTGTGTGTCTTTTCTCTGATTCTTTGCGATCTGCACTTTAAGCCAGAATTTTGTTTTTGTTCTTGGTTTTAGGCTTGTCGGTATTTTCCTTTTGTTGCTTGATTCGCACGTAAATAAAAAAAAAAGAGAGAAAAAAAATCTTTTCATTTTCTTCTTTGTTTCAAGATTGTGTTTCTGCATCAATAGCTAGGGATAAGTCTTTTTGTTCTTAAGTTTTTGCAGTGCATTTAGAGTATAAGTAGCTCGTAGTCGAGCGAAATTACTTTATGTTTGCTGCATGAAATCTTAGAAAAATTGAAAAGGAAAAGAAGTCTTTCTTTGTGAAAAGTTGTTGATTTTTGCATTTAGTAAAAGTATTTTGTTTCTAGCTTTTTCATTTGTTTTTGCTTTGAGTATTTACACATCATCAATTTCACCTTCATACCCCATGACGTAAAAAATCCCATAAAAGCAACGCTAATTTAAAATCTATTAGACCTTTTTGTTTGTAGGGTTCATAAACTAGTTCAGAACTAGGGCCTTGGATTAGGTTGGAGAGGAAACTCTCCAAGGCCACTCAAAACCAAACATTGGAGTCTTTGATAGGGAGTGTAGAAGTCCAGTTTTGTGGAAGTTATCCAGGAACCCCCTCTAACAAAGGGGATAAACACAAGGTCGCGTGAGGAAAGGTAGCGGAGATAACCCATCCAAAGTCGGACCAAGCGTAGTGGAGAACACATATTGAGGGCTTGTTTTGGGATTCCGTCGTTTGCATTTTCCATGGGGCTTCGTGGGTCTCGAATCCGTTCAAGGTCCTCAGTTGTCTTCCAGACCATTTTCTCTCGATACCCTTGTGTTGGCAGCCAATCATTTTTTTTAATTACTCTTAAAAAACGCTGCCTACACCCCTTGTCTCGTTAATGACAAATCATCGTCGCATTGTCCTTCTAGGCATTTGTTTCATTTGTTGACAATTGCGATTTGATCTCGATTTGATTTTCACAACTGTAAGTGTGAAAATACTTCTTTCATCGTTTGGACTGTAGTCGTCTTTTATCAAATTTCTCCAAAAGACACTTCACCATTGGTTTATCACATGACTACTAAAGGTTTTCTCGAATTTATGTCCTTGAGCATACTCTTACCTTGATTGCGCATTTGGATATGTTTGATTGCTAAGCCTTTGGGCATAAAATTTATTGGTTTTATTCTGATCTTATGAAAGTTATAATGGATTTGGTCTTATTGCTTTTATCCTTATTTCCATGGACTTTTCACTCAGTTATTATATGAAGAATTTTGGATCATTATGTTCAAAAGAATTTGGAATGCAAACACTTCAATGAGTAACGAATACATTGGTGAGTTTATGAAGTTTAATTCAAGAAATAACAATGGTTTGAAAGAGCATGTATTAATCCTATTGGACAAATCGATGCTTGGTATATATTGGTAAGCTGATAATACGATGATTGATTCATAACTCTAAACCATGTATTGGCATTGATTAATGATTAAATCTTGGTTAAATGATTTATTGACACGATGGATATGGTGGTGGATAGAACTGAACACTTGGCATGAGTATAACACATAGGTATCGGTTCTGCTCCATTTGACTGGCACGTGAATATGATTACACACCTATTTGCTGGCCGATGCGCATGGTATAAACGATCATGTTTTGATAACACTGTACTCAGTTAATTAATACAGTGCGAGGTGGTGGTAATCCCACCACCTTCGCACGTTTGCAGTTAATTCCGGCCTATTTGAGCTTTGAAGCCATCAAACCCAACGTTTTTCAACTCTGTGCATTGTTTCATTCACTGTGAACCCTATCATGTGCAGAGGTTATGGCTCCTATTGTAAGGGCCGAGCCTAATGGGTGCCACGCACTGTTAACATTCAGTGGTGTGTTTAACGACCTAGAACAATATGGGTGGCTTGCTTTCATAAGGAAGTTTGATGGCTATGACCTCATAGTGGCTCGACAATTTGCATTGTCATTCGATGGCTACCGAGCCAAAGTGGGAGATATCCAGCTAGAAGTCACTGAAGAATTTCTCAGTCTGGCAACCGGCTTGCCTGTCAATGGACAAAAATGTTCGAAAAGTTGCAAGGTAGATGATGTCCCATGGTCATTACTATTCCAATCTCGCACAGTGAATTCATGCGACAGAGGGTTACCTGCAAAGATGTTGAAACCCCGCTGGTATGATCTCTTGATGATTATCAAACGTTTCGTTACCTGTGAAGGAAGGTATGGGTTTATTTTCTTATTCCACCTGCGTTTATTAATGGTTTTCATGGGATTTGAACTAAGTATGCCTTACTATCTGCACCGAAGTATTTTCAAAATGGCTAAACGATACAAGCATAGCCAGGCGGATACTAGCCTCTTCCATGTCGGGTTGATCAAAATGGTTTTAGTTTACGAGTTAGGGTTACGTCGTGATTCTTGGCATGATTTCCTCAGCCGTAATGGTTTTGGGGAGTCAAACCCTCCACAGGTAGATAAGCCCATGGTGGAAAAGAACAAACCTACCCCTGTTCCTTATGAGGTTTTATTACCTAGACCTAAGCCCGAGCCACCTAAAAGTTTGCCTAAGTCTGTGCCAAAACAAACCAAAGTTGTTAAAGACACAACCCAAAAGACTAGAGAGAAGACTGGTGTTAATACTCGAGGCAAGAAAAATGCAAGATTGATATCTCGCATGGCAAGGAACAAGCCTAAGCCTCCTCCCAAAACAGAGCCTATCGTGGTTAGCGAGGACTCTAATTCGGAAATTGAACGTTTTCTCTCTGAAGAATATCCTTACTCTGAAGGATTGTGTAGCAAACCGCCTCACGATTTCGTTCGGAACCTTCCTCCTTGTCTGCGAGATAACCCCGACTTTCCTGGTATCGAGCCACTCCATGAAACCCTTGG
>ML781332.1:746444-771528 GCA_009831015.1 Picea engelmannii
CTGAGGGACTAAATTTACGAAAAAGAAACCCCCCCCCCCGGAGTCCATAGTTAAGTTCTTTTCAGACTCCCTAAAATTGAAAAGATCGTCGAGTGACCTTATTCTTTCACACTCGTTAAAATGGTCCAGAAGAACATTCCTGACGGAGTCCATAGTTAAGATTTTTTCAGACTCCTTAAAAGTGAAAAAATAGTCGATTGATCTTGTCCTTTTCACACTCGTTAAAATGGTTTTGAATTGACGTCTAATCGGTGCTAGTTTATCCCTTTTTCGAGCCAACTAGACTATTGTTGAAAAAGGTACCCCACTGGAGTCTCCTTCTATGTTTTTTCAGACTCTCTAAACATGAAAAACCACTGAGCTTACCTTCTCTGGGCTCATTAAACTTACATCGAAGGATGTTACCATTGTGTGTTCTATCAAACGCATTTTCATACCTTACCCATCAGCCTTGTAACAATTTTCTTTTGCGTCTTAACACCTTTGGCCACTAGAGGTTTGTTCCCAAGTATCATTTCACCAGAACATCAGTCTTGTCCTTGTGCCTCAAGTTTGTATGTTTGCAGTACTCGTTCCTCCATTGTAACGTAATATTCCTTTATTCTTTTTCAAAATCATCAAAAAGAACAAAAAAATCAAATATACCCCAAAAAGAGGATGGGAAAAGTATTTTCTTTATTGGAAACATAATGAGTTTCCCTTGGATGAAGCACATCTGTCTGTTTGATCATCAGACTATGGGATGTAGTACGACCTTAGGAAGCTTTTTCTCACTATATAGAGTTGTGTCCTCCACCGTTTGGTTACTCTTCCAAACATATGGAGAGTTTGTGTTGCCTCCTGCTTCGTAGACTTATTATTAACAGATATGTTGCTTGAGTCTTATCACTTGTCGTGCTATTATCCAAGGGAAGTTTGTCACTGAGCCTGAGTCGACCCCTCTGCAATATGTCTCTTGTCTGCATACTCGGCCATCCTGAATGTCCAATCAAGTCTTTGGTCGAAATCACTGAAGCCTCCAGTCCAATCATCAAGATTATCAAGTCCATAACCGATGAGCCATTGAAGACCTCTGGGTAGTGCATTCGTACACCCATATTACACTCCTACTTGAGTTTAGAATATTTTGAAGTTGTTGCTCAAGCTCTGAAGTACAGCCATCAAGTTGAATCAGCTTCTGGGAGATGGATACTTTATATGTATATCTTTCTGATTTCGAAATGTAGCTCCGCTGTGTATTATTCGCGGCTACTCTTTATTGTTATTTAACATGGATCTACAGTGTATTTGATTGGTAGCCATGGATCTATTTTATCCCAAGCATGGGTATGCTCACCTTGGTGAGACATTTTATATTTTGCAGACGACACCTCCTGGTTCTTGATCCTTGGGCTCACTCATTCAGCATATCAGTACAGATTGGTAAAAGATTGGTAATGTATTTTGGCCATCAGATGCTCTTCTGACCTCACACATTAGGGGGAATCTGTTATAACCCTAAATTGCACCACACATGCTTACCTAGCATCAGGCCAACTCATATCCCTTCATTTCCAAAACATCTGTTGAACAACCTCTTTGGAAGATCCTCTTAGGTAAAGGCACACGTGCCCTAACCCACTACTGCATGCATGTGAATGCTGGCAGGCCTACTACAGCCCGTGTTTACCTAACAAAACAAAAAAATAGGAAAGTTTCCGATGGGACAAAAATCTATGGGTCAATTAACTGAAACTCCCGGCCATGCATGGCCGAGAGTTCGTCCAAAACCCTAGCTCCTTCTAGCCTATAAAAGAAGGGGTAGGGGTACCATTTGGAGAGGAAAATTATAGCGAAGAAACTCTGCCCATTTTCCGAATCCATTTGTCCCAACCCTTTAGCCTTTCCTGAAGCCTAAGGAGAATTAACGCAAAGCAGTTGGAGGACAAAAGAAGAGGAGGAGCCCAGGATCAGGATCAAGGAGTAGTGGTCGTTCTCGACTTTGATTGTAAGTTGATTCATTTTGAAAATAACAAAAGAATACTTTTCCCATCCCAATGCATGAGTTATCTATGATTTGTGTAATTTATGCTTAATTTCTAACCCTCAAGTAGAAAAGTAGCATGCATGCGTAGTGTTTTGTCTTGATTGCAGGTTGACATTGGAAGGAGCAGCGCAAGTAAGCGGGCAAAGCGCAACGGAGGATCTATGCCAAACATCAGTGAAAAGGTTAGTAGTTCCTTTCCATGCATGTATCGTGAAAGAGGGGTTTAAGTTTTGGGTGGTAGGTTAAAAATTAATTTCTTTACGGTCAAAATCTACATGCAACTCTGACCCTAGTTTTCTAGTCCGTAGGTTATTTTTCCCAACAACAACAGGGAGTCCCTCGACTCTTATATATTTTGTGGTTAATGGTACTCCTTTGACTCCTTTAGTCACTATAGTTGTTTCTTTGTAGGTTCTCGTCCTTACTCCTATCCGGCATGTGGTTTCTATTCAACCCATAGTAACAAACCTCTTTGGGTCTCTTTTTGGTATGCTTGGATGAAATGATCAGTCCATACCTTTGGTCTCTAACCATTTTTCTTCTTGTATTCCTAATATGACATCACAACTTTCATCCTCCATTCCAACAACTAATGAAAATCCTAGTTTTGGACTTAGGGAATGGCCCCTCTGTATACTCCTCTCTCATTTGGTGAAGGTCATATTACCCAAACGACTCCTATGGTTGGAGGCCAACCTCCTTTTTCTTCTGGGTCTAATCCTAGTCTTAATGCTCCTAGAGGGAGTACTCAACCAGGAGGACAAGCTACTTCCTATATTTCATCCTTTCTCCTTTCTACCTCCATGTTGATTCTGAAAAATGCATATTTCATGACAAATCCACCTCTATCCTTCGAAATTCCACCCAGAGGGGGTCTGTTTCACACTATGTGAAACCCCCATATTGGAGCTCCTCCAGTTGGGGGTAATGCTTATCATCCTCACTATGCCACTCCTACATGTATGGTTCCCATACAACCTCTTATGAATCAATTTGGAGGAGGATATTACCCTAGTAGACAGGGACATGGTGTATATGAGAACCCTGAATGGTCTACAAACCCTCAACACCAATCTTTCCCGGGAGAATGGGATCAAACGCCGCAACCACGACTCCCTTTTCTTTCCACACTTAATCTGCCATATTTTTCAATATTAATGAATGATCTAGTGTGTCATAATACATCATGCCCCCCCATCCCCACCAAGATTCCTTTGGACATTCCAAAATTCAATGGAAATACTGGCAAGGATGCATGTGATCATGTTACTACTTTTCATCTTTGGTGGTCATCCAATTCTATTAATGAGTATTCTATTCATTTGAGACTATTTCAACACACCCTCATAGGGGTCGCAACGAAATGGTACATTGAGATACCAGGGGGAATGTACGGGAACTTTAATCAGATGATTTTGGTCTTTCTCAACCACTTGTAGTTGTTGGTTGGTTATGATGTCAGCATAGAACTTCTATTGACATTTCAAAAAGATAAAGCAATGCATATCACGTACCATATCCAATAGTGGTGTAGACGAAAGAGGTTTATCAAAGCCTACATTCCACCAAAGTTCTTGTTGGAGTGGTTCCTTAAGTCCTTATTGCCTTATATTTCGAAGGATGTTTCTACATCCAGAGTAACATCTAAATAATAAGCTATTTTCAAAGCCCAACAATCAGACCTCATATATTCTCAATATGGGATGTTATATGAAATTATTCCTCACATGTCGTGATCGAATTATTACCCTCGACGAAATCCTAGGCCTCATGTTGGTGGAATCATAGGCTCTGCAAATGCTAAGTCTACAGACTTGGTGATGAACCAGTTGAAGGGTTTTCCTCTAAGCCAGTCGATAGAAGGACAAGCTTCATCTTCATCCTCCACTCCCACTCAGTCGGCAGATGTGCATTATGTATATTCATCGACCAACCCAAATGGTAACCAACAAACAAGAGGGAATATATAAACAAATGATGAGGTAATAATCATAAGGGTGGGAGAAATAATAAGAAAGCAAAGGACAACACTAGAAATGATAGGCCAAATAATAATGTTCGTGACAGAAAGAAAGAAAAATGGAAGGTAAATTTTCCTTGTAAAATTGTAAAGATGATAAGCTTACCCACCAATGCCCCAAACTTGAGGAAGAATCGAGGCTCTTATCTCAACCATCCGTTGTGTTGACCAATTCATTTCATCATAAGCAACACATGGCTTCAGGGTCCTCCAACACCAGAAATGCCTCGAGAAGGATTCAAAACCCCCCGACACATGAAGCTAACCATATATGTGTTAATATGGTCAAGTCTCAGATTGATGTAGCAAATCGATCTCATGATTACGGTTCTTCATAGATGTTTATAGTTCTAGAGTCTCCCCCTCCTTTGGAAACACCTTTGCAGATTGACAATCTAGAGCCTTCGTCTTGTATTTTGAATGGAGTATTGAAAATCTCAGCCCACAATCCTAATTCAAGAGTTTCCTAGAACTATTCGATTATTGAAGATATGGGTCAAACCCCTTTTGCAATGTCAGCTATGGAGGTTCTCTAGATGTGTCCCTCATAGAGGAATTCCTTTTTATCTGTGTTAGGAGCTCTAGACCTGTGTGGCTCAATGGTTATTAAGTTCGATGTCACGGATGTTAAGCCTCATTTTCCTTACCATGTGGTATTTCAAATCCATGTGGAGTACATGAAATATACCATCAAATTCATTGTAATTGATGAAGGTGTTGCAATGTGCGTGATGTCCCTAACCTATTGGAAAGTTATTGGCTCTTCGAATCTCTCTCAATATATGAAAATGTTGACTACTTTTGATCGTCATTCATTTAGACACCACATAATTCTTCCTTCTTTTCTGGTCCAGTTAGGTGGAAAGATAGCGAAGGTTGTTTTCGAGGTGGTTGATGTGCCCCTTGACTATAATTTATTACTAGGGAGTAATTGGACTTATGCCATGACCACATTCCTATCGTCTATTTTATGCAATTTATGTTTTCCTCACGAAGGGAAAATAGTGATGATTGATCAATTTTCCTTTGCACATGCCAGTCCTAGTGCATCAGTTAGACCTTTGATCCTGGTGATCGACAATTCTTGCTAGGAAACCAAGGATATTGGTGTCAAAATATATTCCTCTCTTATAGGTAGATTTTATTTCTTGGCACCAATCCATCACATTTATGTCTTTTCTAGTAGGTATTCATGTTCAATGAGGTCCGTTCCTTTCCTTACTTTGTATTTCAATGGACCCTACCTTCCCTGACCATGTCTTGTAAAGGTCAGTCACATATTGGGATGGAAATGCCACTATTAGCGGAAAATGTTGTGTATCAAGTTTCTCTTAACACTACCTCTGGCCTAGATCCTTTCTCCTCATGGACGGATGAGGAGGATCTCGTTCTAGAGCCCGTATGGTCCACCCAATCGTTGTGTCACATAATTACCTTGAATATACTTTACCTTTGGACGAAGCCATATTAGAGTCCATGAATGGTCCCGATGGGCCTTGGGACGATATTCATCATTGCTCTTATTTCCTCCCGGACCTTCTTAGGATTGAACATTACAACTTCAAATATACCTTGAGTGAGATGGTCGGTCACGTTTTGGTTCCTCTAGACATGCATGGCATTTTTGCCGAAGGAAACATGGCGAATATTTATCCTACCATCTTGATCGACATCTCTCGAATTCCTATCAAAATTGAGAACGTATATATCGATGTGGATTGTTCACTTGAATAAATTTAGATCTACACCGATATATTCAAATAATTTTGTGACGTATTCGCTTGGTTGTATAAATATATGCCAGGGATTGATCCTAGCATTGTCAAACATGAGATCAAGATTTATTTAGATGCTAGATCTGTTCGACAAATTCTTAGTGTTGTTATTCCTAGGGAGGTAGAGAATCTACTTAATGATGGTTTCATCTATCCAATTCATTTGATTGAATGGGTATCCAACCCCATTCATGTGAATAAGAAACAAAGAACCATATGTGTATGTATGGATTTTTGAAACTTGAACAAGGCTTGTCCTAAAGACAACTTCCCAACTCCTTTAATTGACCATATTCTCGATGAGTGTGCGGGAAGAAAAGTTTTTTATTTTATGGACAAATTTCTAGGATATAATTAAATTGAAATAAAACCCAAGGATCAACACAAGATGAAATTTATTTGTCCTTGGGGTACTTTTTCATACCAGAAAATGCCTTTCATCCTTAAAAACATTGGAGAAACATTCCAATGTGCCATGAACTTTGCTTTTCACCATCTCAAGCATATTTTAAAATATTATCTCGATGATCTCACTTCTCACTCTTGCAAGAGAGTGGATCAATACACTCACCTTCGACTATTATTTGAGAGATGTTGTTATTATCGCATCCATTTGAACCCTCACAAGAGCATCTTTTGTGTTAGGTCTAGCCATCTCTTAGGATTCTTAGTCTCTGAGCATGGGATCATGGTGGATCCTATGAAGGTTGAGGAAATACTATGAAGGTGGTTCATAGTGAACTATGTCAATTTAAATAAGGGTTTCATGCATCTTTTGAAGAAGTATTGTCTGTTTATATGAGATGTGAGAGCCCAATAATTCTTTGACGCTCTTAAGAAAGCCTTGGTATTGAAGCCTCTGTTGAAGCCTCCAGACTATAGTAGATATTAGTTTCTTTATATCACCACGTCTGAAGGGAAATTTGGTATGGTTATGGTTCGGGAGGACTATGAGCTCCATGAGCACATTGTCTACTATCTTAGTCGAAATTTAGTTGGTCCTGAACTTAGGTACTCTCACACCGAGAAGCTATCCTTCGTCATCGTACATGCAATTTAGATATTACGACATTATATATTTATTTTAAAAACTACAGTAGTTTTTGATATCAATCCATTTTAATATTTCCTTACTAGGCGTATCATAAGGGGAAAGTACAATAAGTGGATTGTTAATTTGCAAGAATTTGACCTCGATTTTCCTTCGGTGAAGTCTAAGAAATCGCTAGTTTTTCCCGAGTTGATATCAAACTTCCCTCGACTAGATGAGGACGTTATTCGTGACGATTCATTCATGGATGAAAATATCTTATTTATATCATCCTCGGACCCCTGGTATGGAGACATTCTAATTTATCTTCAAACCTTGAAGCTATCCCAACATCTATCAAGAGACAATCAATGACGTATATGTCATCAATCTAAAAGCTACCTTATCATTGTCAATAGTTTGTATCTTCGAGGAGTAGATAAATTTTTTCATCATTGCTTCAATCACAAGGAACCTAAGTTGGTTCTCAATGACTCTCACAGTGGGGCTTGTGGTTGCCATCCATCTGGGATTGCAACAACCCAAAAGAATTTGCGAGTCGGATATTTTTTGCCATCAATTTTAAAAGATTGTGTTGAAGTGGTCAAGAAGTGCCACCCATTCCAAGTTTTATGTTGGCCCTTGGCCAAGTTTTGGGAGAGCCTTGGTCAAGTTTGACCTTTTTTTGGACTTTGACATCCTATCAAAGATGGAACGCAAGACGAAGAGGAGATCACATGATCTCGGACCCTTTTTGGGTCCTTTTTGGGATTTGGGAATATATAACGGGTATTGGATGTCGGCCCATGGGTTTACCCATGTTTAGGCCTATTATGTAAAGTATAAATAAGTAGTTAGGTGACATAAGTAGGGGGATGATAAGCTAAGTGAAAGTATGGTTTGTATATTCTCTGTGCATACTGTGAGAGACTTGTAGAGCTAAGTGCAAGCAGTTGTAATAGATTGTGAAAGGTTGTGTGCTAGACCTAGATCGGGGAAGGAGGATATGGTGAGGTGTGCGTATATCTCCTATCCTATGTGGAGTAGGGTTATTGTGGCTCTGTGCATGTAGATGACTGATTGAAGCTAATAAAGAATAAGATTTGGTGGATGTATCCCCAGAGTGGGCGTGAACCACGTAAATACTATGTTATTCTACTCTATGTGATGTTCTGATGTGTTTATGTGTTATTTTCTAAGTGCTTGATATAGATAGATAGATAGATATGTTTATTCTTTGTTCTTAATATGAATATGGATACTAGATCTGACATAGGTGAATGTTCTTAGTGCTTGAATCTGCTAGATCTAATCCATTTACTTATGCTAAGTGCTTAAATACATTAGATCAGGGTGAATGTTGCGATGCTTTGTTTTCTCTGCAGAGTAGATATTGGTTAAATAATGAGGAACTAACAGTGCTAAGTGATCTATTAAGTATTATAATTACAGATCTATGTCCCATCTAAGGTTGCAGACACCAGAGTCATGCAACCACCCCTGCCTCTACCTCAGGTGAGACTTCATCTGCTTCACAGGTGTTGCCGAAATGGTCCATAGTTAGGGTTTTGTTGGTGCATTGTTGTAGCGTTGAACCATGGGTTCTCCCCTGTGCCAACAAATGGTTTCATTTCTGGGACACTGAAACTGTGATTGTTGGGAACTAAGGAAGAATAAGCTTTGTACAAAGATCCGACCTGAAATTGTGAAAGCTCTGTGCGTAGATATGTTTCTCTAGTGCACAGTACTCTGCTTAGTTTGACAAGCTCTATGCCAAGAAACGAAGTCCAATCTGAAGAAAAGAGGTAAGATTTGAAAGCTTTGTGCTCTGAGAAAGGCAAAAGTGAGACTTTCTAATTAAAAGAGGTCAGATATGAAAGTTTTGTGCTCTGATAAAGGTAAGAATATTGAAAAGTTCTAGATCTAAAATCTTTGTGCTCTGTAGAAGTAAGATAACTGGAAATTTTTGTTTCAACACTATGGATCTAGGTATGTTTGATAGATTCTAGTCTAGCTTGAAAACTAGGGTATTAATAGATGAAATATGATTTGATATGAGTAGATCTAATAAGAATAGTGAAAAATATGTTATACCTATGCATAGAAAAAATGTTTGGACTAATAAGTGTATGCAGGATCCTAGAAATAAATGTTTCCAAGCTAGCTACCATGATCCTAGTGCGCAGTGTAGGAAAGGTTGGTGATCATTTAAAAGAAATAGAGGATTAACCCTTTGTTACAGTTGCATAAGACTGGGCCATCTCGCTAAGGAATTCCCTGGGAGAAGACCCAGTTGTCTTTGTTGCAAATCTATGGACCATGAAGTATTGGATTGTCCTAGAATGATTGCTAAGATTTAAGAGATGAACATAATCCAAGAAATCCCTAGGGAAGATCCATAAACTAAGATTTTGGCAGAACCCCAGAAATAATAAAAAAACATATTTCTACGGATGAAAGAAACCTTGAATGACCACCGACATGTCAAATTATCAGAGATCTTCAAAGAAAAAGAGTGCCTTGAAGAAAGAATAGGAGACTTCGACATTGATTGTGTTTTAGATGAGGAAACACAGGTGAATATCATGACAAAGAGAACTTGGGAAGATATAGGGAGGCCTCCTATGATTCCTTCATTAGGAGGAATAAGACTATTCAAAGGAAATCTGATAAACCTATGTGGAAAGCTCAACCAGATAACTATGAATGCCAATGGAACTTCGACAGAGGAAGATTTTGAGATTATTAAATTTATTGAGAACAGTGCCCCATTTACCATGCTACTAGGAAAACCTTGGATTGAAAGAGACCAGGCCAGAAGGCGAGAAGAAGAGGAATTTTTAGAGAGAAGAAGCAAGAGTTAGAAGAATTCATGACTAGAAGGATTGCACACTTGATTGAAGAACAAAATAACAGATCAAAGCTATTTAGCACCCGAGACCCTGATGTCATAGTTGCAAGAACACTAGAAGACCCACATAAGATTGAATTACCTATTCTAGATAAAGAAGAAGGATCACCCTTGAATCTTAGGAAAGAATCTCAACAACGTGAAGTAACTATGCCAAAAGAAGGTAAGAATCAGAACAGAAAAAGGCATACCAAGACGAAGCTCACTCGGAAGAAGGCTAGAAAGTTAAGTAAGAAGAGAGCTAAGAATGAGAAGTTGTAGAAGGTTCCAGAGGGAACCTCATAGAAGGAAAATTTGCAAAATTGGAACTTCGTCGGGATATCAGAACAACGACACATGGCACTTCGCCATGGCAAAGAAATATAGTCATTTGGGACATTATAACCGTTAGATCAACAATCTGAATGGGTAGAAATACATTTATGGTCAGACATCTCGCCAATCTCACCATCCTACCATTGGGACCGCACCATAACAGACAAAATAGAGTTAATGAAGGCTTCATACCGTTGCAAATGACCTGTTGTCGAGTTAGCTATTTATCCCGTTGCGCCATGCATCGAGAACACGTTTTCCAATCGAGAGTTTGAGCTCGTAGACTAAGTTTATTTTTCACAATGATCATTGTGCTCTTCCTCTCTATCCCATTACTATGTCTAAGTTATGCTCTGAACCCGAGATTGTTAACCCCAAGCATGTATGTACGACGAGTTGAGAACTGCAGATAAATGTTTTGAAGAAGTTTTCATCGACCTCTTGAATGAAAGAGTCATGTCAATTCCTACAAGTGTACAAGCATCATTGATGAGAGGACTACCAACCTCTCCATCCGCTACTCGTGGAGCCGGACCGTCTTGACCATCAGATGAAAAGTGGACCAAGCACAGGGATGATCTAACAAATGTGAAATTAATCTCGACCATATTACCTGCCTATATTCCACCTCTGAGTTGTGCAGTAAATCAATACAATGTGCCCAGATATTTTGAATACACCTTGGTTACAGCGTACCTCCCGAAGGGGATATGCGCAGTTCGAGAAGACCAAGATAAGATTACAGTGTTAAAGTTTAGCGACTTCAACATCAGAGTTTGCAAATTCTATAACATGCTCGCCCCACATAAGTACCTGACCAGAACTAAGAGCAAGAATTCAAAGATAATCCCCCAGGAATGGACTATGAACCTCATGTAGTCCACCCTGCTGAACATCATGAAGATTCCCCACTTTGGTAGAAACTAGGAAGTAAATACCTATGTCAAGAGGTTGCTTTCTGGTTACCATGGTGGCTATTTGTGGCTAAAACACCGTATAACAGTTGATCCGACATTGATCAATTGGATCACAGGGTTGAGTATGCAAGGACCTAATCCACAAGAGTTTTACCTTGGAAAAGCCATGGATCGCGCTCTAACATAGAATATCAAGGACACTTATGGCAATGTCAAGAAGGGAATGCGAGGCTACAAGGTAGCTTCTACCTAGAGTGGCACATCGCACCTCTCTTGTTACTTGATTGTAGGGAAGTTAGTAAGAAAGAACCGACCTACCCAAGCCACCGGTGTTGTAGTCGACCTCGCAGGGAACTGCGCAGAAGGCCTTCAGATGAACTGGGTGAAGTACCTGGTGAACCATTTGGAAATCGAATGCAGAGAAGCACAAGATCAAGGATATGAATTTCATTTCAGATGGCTCTTGATCCTTATATATTTTATTTCCTGGGAGATGTCGGAAGGTGTGACCTTCTTAGACATTGAGCCTTTTGAACCACTAGAGGCGAAGTTAAGTACACTATGGTATTAAAGTGATATGAATAAACAGTGGCAGTCAAATGTTGTTTTTCATACCTACTACAATTAGCTCAAGATAGCCATACATTTCGAGCCTCGCATGACTTCGAACAATCTACACCGGTTCAGGCCTTTAATGAAGTTTAGCATAGATTGAAATTTTATTTACATCACAACGCACGTTGACGAACACAAGAAACAACTTCAGTCATACTATAAGATGATGGAGGAGGACTTGAAGGAGATCATTAAGGAATGGTTGGTGGACCTCCTTATTCTAGTAGACCCTGCAGATATATCCAGCATTGATAGCCCAGAAACTGCGCAGGATACACCAGGACCCAGCAAGAAAAATAAGACTAAAGGGGTCCAAGGATTAGATAGTGCATCTGTGAAGAGTGCTTCCATATCACCAGATAAAGGAGGTGATGATGAAGAGTTAGATGACAAAGAATTTGAAAAGAAGAAAGGAGATGAGTTTGATCCCCTGAAGAAGAGGAAAGTTTTGCCTCCAAAACCTCCCTCCCAAAATAAATCGAAGGCCACCATGACCAAGATGTAGACTGTCCTCACCTCCGATGACTTCGAATTCCTCATAGCAGCCCTGTAATATTCTTCGCTAGAAATAGTAGAGAAAAAAGAAGCAAAGCAAAAGGAGATGTATGATCGAAGTGAGGCTGATCTCCGAGGGGTACAACAAGCCCTATAGTCTAGCCACGTAGTCTCCACTATGCTGGGAAAACCAGAATTGGGAGATGAGCCAGCTCAACTCCATCGCCTAACCAATATGGTTGAAGCTCACCTTCGACGAGCATGGGAAGAAATAGAAAAATCCACTCAGGCTTTGAAACAAGTACAAGTAGTACTCATAGAGAAACACAGTGCAACAGAATAGGAAAATCTTTCTCTCCAAGTGAAGTTTGATGAAGAAAAAGCACAGCTACAACAATAAAATGAATAGTTGCTTGCAGAGAAACTCGAAATAAAAGAATCAGTCAACAGAGAACTTCACTCTTTGAAAGAATTAGAAATCAAGGAAGAATGTTGAGTTACATAGCAGGTGAACTAGCTCGCAGAAGCCATCCAGTAGCTACAACAATGCATAGCAAATTTGGAGCTATGCATTGTACCTGAGACCCCACAAGATGTAAGAGACCAAAGAGACAAAACCTCCTGGAGCACAGTTGAATGGCTAAAGTCTCTTACCGTGGAATGTAAGAAAATCATTGATTGCAATGCCCAGACCTATAAAAAACTCATGGATAACCTGTAATTGAAGGTACTGGATTCACAGCTTCAGGAGGTGAAATATCAAGCCGAAACGATATAGACATAGTTGAAGTCCCTGTCAGTTGTGGAAATAATGAAACACTCCCAAGAGAAACGCACTGCACAATAGCAGATCCATACTATTCAAAGTAGATTTATGGAGGTAACTCAGAAAATCCAACCCGTACAAGATAAGGCCTATCAATTTTTTACAGAGGTAGAAGGCTAAGGAGTAGAGCTAGAGCAGGTTGTCACTACAACTGAACAACATCTAGAGGGACCTATCAATGATGTAGTCATCCAAGAGTTTGTTGAATAGGAGGCTATAGCACAACAACAAGTCTAAGCATCTTGAGCCAACCTCAAGGCGTTCAAAGAAGAACTAGTCAGACCAGAGTTACTCGGGACAAGTCACGGGTGGGTGTTGGGGGCTTGTTGGCCCTTGACCAAGTTTTGGTAGATCCTTGGTCAATTTTGACCTATTTTGGGACTTTGACATTTTTTCGAATATGAAGCGGAGATCGTGGGATCTCGGCCCCTTTTAGGGTCCTTTTTGGGATTTGGGAATATGTAACGGGTATGGGATGTCGGCCCATGGGTTTACCCATGTCTAGGCCTATTTTGTAAAGTATAAATAAGTAGCTAGGTGACATAAGTAGGAGGCCGATAATATAAGTGAAATTATGGTTTGTATATGTTCTATGCATATTGTGAGAGACTTTTAGAGCTAAGTGCAAGTGGTTGTAACAGACTGTGAAAGGATGTGTGCTAGACCTAGATCGGGGAAGGAGGATCTGGCGAGGTGCACATAGATCTCCTGTCCTATGCGGAGTAGGTTTTTTGTGGCTCTGTGCATGTTGATGACTGGTTGAAGATAATAAAGAATAATATTTGGTGGATGTAGCCCCAGGGTGGGGGAAAACCACGTAAATACTATGTTATTCTTCTCTGTGCGATGTTCTGATGTGTTTATGTTTTATTTGCTAAGTGATTGATATAGATAGATAGATAGATAGATATTCTTATTCTTTGTTCTTCTGATGAATCTGGATACTAGATATAACATAGGTGAATGTTCTTAATGATTGAATCTGCTAGATCTAATCCATTTACTTATGTTAAGTGCTTAAATACATTAGATCAAGGTGAATGTTGCAATGCTCTGTTTTCTTTGGGGAGTAGATATTGGTTAAATAATGAGGAACTAACGATTCTAAGTGATCTATTAAGTATTATAATCACATATCTATGTCCCAGCTAAGCTTGCAGACACATGATTCCTCCAACCACCCCTACCTCTACCGCGGGTAAGATTTCATCTACTTCGCAGGTGCTGTTGAAAGGGTCGGTAGTTAGGGTTTTGTTGGTGCGTTGTTGTAGCGTTGAACCATGGTTCTTCCCCTGCACCAACACGTTTTCTTAGAAAACTCACTCGCATCTAACCCCTCTTCACCCAATCATAATTGTGGGTCCTTTCACCAAGTGAGGAGTGGATTTTATGGACTGTAACCTAGTTTTGGTTGGGGGGAATCAACATATTATTGAGGCCATGTATTACTTCACTAAATGGGAAGAGTCTATTCCTATTGTTATTGGACAAATCGGTAAGTGCCAACATGAACTAATCTCCCTAAATTCAACAAGAAATTATAACAAAACATGATAGAATACAAACTTATCCTTAGATTTCCATTGTAATGTATACTAGTTCAATGAGGGATAAATGACATACCGTTTAAACATCGTTTGATCCTTGCTATTTTTTTCCTTTCTCCATCTCAATGTCTACAGGATATTGAACCTGTTGAGAAACACAAACCAACAAAGAGAGAGAAACAATATATATATTCCAATGAAACCTACGAATAAGATCAAGGAGTTATACAATAAAAATGGAGACACTTTTATAGGGAAGAAATGTATTACTGCATTATATTGATGAAAGTGGAGAATGCAAACTATGCCTTGATGTTGCAATGTCCCTTTTGATGTCTCTTTTCCTCAACACACACACCTTTTATCCAATTATTTTGATGAAGAGTATACACATCCTGACCTAGGTAACAAAAGAAAATCTATCACAAACACAATATTCAACGAAATTCTTCATACATAAGCCAACCTAAATCTTCCCATGAGAGATCCCTTCTTATATAGAGTGAAGAGGGATGGATGATGATATTAGGATGATGCCACGAAATCATAGAAGCAAGTGAGATCCAAACCGATCAGAGGCCACCTCATCCTTTCGAAGATTTCATTCTATAACCTTCGATAAATTCACTTTTTTCCTTTGTTTGAGCATCGTAGCACCCTGAACATGAGAAACCTGTGATGAAGTCGCAGGCCACCGTGGTGCAACGTGCAAGGATTTGGGATAATTTCACCCTCAACACTGGCAAGATGCGACGATATTCTTTGATAGGGTTTTTCAATAAGGAAAAGATGGTTCCATTTCTTAGGGAAAATATTATGTCTTCAATAGTCTTCAGGGAACAAAGAAATAGGAAATACACATATCATTAGTGGTCATGGGGGTAAAAAAATAATCTATAACACCTACCATTAAATCTGATGGTAATACTGTAGTATTCTTCATATTCAATAAAATTATAGCCCGGTTTGGAATCCCAAAGGATATTATCACTGATCATGGAAGTCAGTTTCAGAATGAAATGATGAAGGAGTTAGCATCAAAATTTGGGTTTAAACATGGTCATTCTTCCCCTTATTATCCCCAGGAAAATGGAAAAATAGAGGCTATGAATAAATATCTCAAGACCATATTGAAAAACAAATTCAACAAGAATAAATCTGACTGGCATCTAATTCTTTACCCTACACTTTGGGCATATCAAACCTCGGTTTATTCTTGCACCTATTTTTCTCATTTTCAGTTATTGTATGGCATGGAGTCAATCCTTCCAATTGAATGTGAAATACCTTCCCTCAAACTGGCAATGGAGCTCCTACCTGACACATTTGATCTTGAAGAACACCTCTTGCACCTAGAGAATTTGGATGAGTAGCATCGAGATACCTCTATGACTATCGAAGCGAATAAATGGCATGTTAAGGTTCAGTACGATAGGTCTGTCTATCCTTGGCAATATGTTGAGGGTGACCTAGTCCTCCTATATGACCAAGCGAAAGAACCATTGGGGGAAGGCAAGTTCAAACCCATGTGGCACAATCCTTATATCGTGCGACATGTTTTAGAGAAAGGAGCCTATGAATTGGAGTATTATGAAGGGAATATGATGGATGATCCCAGAAATGGGCTCTACCTAAAAATATATTACTCTTGAGCCCTCAAGCTTAGGCGTGGATCTTTGTATACTAGTGTATCTTAGTGTATATATATCTTTTACTTTGTGTCATCGACTTGCTTATTAGATTTTTCATTGGTTGGTAGATGTCAACAAAGTCTTGAATTTACTTAGGATCCCTAGATGGTGCTAGTAATCATAGATGAAACATGGTTTCCATCTCTTGGTTCATTTACTCACACGAGGGTCAACTGGTGTCTTCAGGTGGCGTTTTTATGGAGCCATCAATGAATAATGTGGTTGATTACAACACCATTATAGATCTATTAAGAAATGTAATTTCACATGGTTTTCTATCTTTATAGGTTCACCTAGACTCCCAGTTAGTCGTATGTCAGTTAAATGAAAGTTACCATCTGTGAGACTCTACTCTACTTTGACGATTCCTATGGGTATGACTATTGGAATGATATTTTGATTTTATTACTTATAATCACATACCTAGAAGTTATAATTATGTATCCAATGCATATGTTAATTATTTTCTAGATTGGCATTTGTCACGTAACTAAAGTAAAGAAAACACATTCATCCATGTACACATTTTAACATATATAAGTAAATTCGAGGACCAAAATTTATATTTCATCTCTTCAAAAAATATGGTGTCATAGTACAAAATGGGGCTCACACCCTCAAAATACATATATGGCAGGTAGATGTATGAGCATGGCATCTATGCTTGTGGCACCGGATGTGTATCGTGACAACACAGTACGACATTTGTGAGATGTCGGAAGAGTCTCACCCATGCACGGGGCACATCCACAACATGTCGTTGTATAGCCTATGGAATATTTTTAGGGTCCTAACCCGCACATAGATAGAACAATATACTCGGATGTAATAAAGGTCAATATTAATAAGGCCTTTCAATAAAATAGAATAAGGTGGATGTAAGAAGACCTAATAGAAGCTTTTGTTTCTAGAAGGATCTTCCTCTAGATGCTTCTTTTGATAGACATATTTAGTATAAATAGGAGTCGAGGGTGTGAGAACCCTAGCTTGGATATTATTGTAATAGAGATCTGCTCAACTAGAGGTCCCCCCCTCAAAGAGGCCTATGAACATTGCTTTCATATTTAAAGTGTTATTTCTATTGTTATTCTTATATCATTTCATTGCTATTGTGGTGAATGTTCTGGTTATTTGTTGTTATTCTACCATTTCTAGCATTTTATTTCTGTTCTGCATACATTTTATATTTCGTATATTACAATTGGTATTAGAGCACTTTCCTCGGCAGAAAGTGTGGGTTAATTTTTTTTTCAGGGTAGAGACATATTTCAGCATCTTTAAGCCACAAAGATCTATCGTTACACGCATAAACCTGTGGTTGAAAGATTCATACATGCAAGAAATACAAGTGGTACTTAAGCGCATATATGTTGACCACCCTTGTAACCCCTGTTGGTACCCCTTCAAGTGGTAGCGCATCAAACAACACATGTGTACAGATTGGCCTCGATTACCTGAAGCCCTCTTTAGATAAACCGATCGACCACCTGACTATTATAGTGTCACCAATAACAACACTCAGGAAGATACTCTCTAGTACTTGGGTAGTCGGGTAGTACGACTAAGGGTATGGTCTATCCTCCTTAGTTAGTGCCCTAAGATATTGGGACGAGTACTATTGTTGGACCCCGCACATATATCAGAGAGATATAACACAGGGAAAACCCTTGTCTGTAGAACCCTTCAATACCTAACTGTAACACCCTGTTTCCCCCAGTTTGTAAAAATAACTATACTGGCCAAGAACTGTGGCAAACCCAAAAATGTGAATGTGTGATGTGAATGGACCTTGTGAAAAAGGTTGATGAATGTGAATAATATTATGAATATATATTGCGGGACTGCTGAGAGGGGATATGCTGAAAAAGAGACCACGGTGGCTGGGGAAAGGTGGTGGAAGGCACCTGGAATGGTGGCGTTAACTTCCACCGAAACCAATATCATATTTGGACTTCACTGACCCAGAGAACCAAGAGCATCTCGCTGGCCCTGAATTAAATGACTTGTCAGGATTGGTAGGTAAAGGGATCCTCATGAGTAATGAAGGATGGGGGTGAACCGCCCATCCATAGAGTCCTCAGACCTGACCACTGCGAGGAAAATCGTGCCACACACAACCTCACCAAACAAAGAAAAGGCAGGAAGTGTGGGTGATCAAGGATAGATGTGAGGGAAAGAGGAAGAGAACTCTGGAAAAATACAGAGTGAGTGATAGCAGAGAAGAAGGAGAGTAACCTTCATTCTTGGTCACTAGAAAACAGAGACGCAGTCTCACAACATTGTGGTCTTAGCTCGAGGGTGGCTAATGGTAAATCCATTGGGAATCGTTGAACCTATGGTTGGGTGGAAACGAGCACCCCTCTCATTAGTTGTAGTCACATCCGTTGTTATTTCTAATAAGTGTTTACATCTTGCATCTTGAAATTTATATGCTAAGATGTATGCTCATAGTCTGTGCAGTTTGTGAATGGTTTGAGTATAAGACTGTCTGTGTAGTGTTTTGACCAGAAATGGTGGTTGCATGCTTTTACTGGAAGGACCACGTATGACTTGTGTTATAGATAAATTTGTATATATATATATGCATATTGTATTAATTTGGAGCTCAAGTCTACTTTTGGGAGATCTATGTCCTTATTCGTCCCCAGGAATACCTGGAATAGACCTCCCCATAGAGATACCCTTCTTGGAGAACTTACCAAGAACCTGGAAAAGGATTTGAAGGCGCAAGTCTTAGCAGCCCTGTACGAGGAAGAATGATCCTCTTGAAATCCTGAAATAGCAATGTAGGGATAGGTTTCGATCGACAGACGAGATCACGTCGGAAGATCTACAGTCATTCATGACCATTAGGTTGGAGGAAGAAACGAGGATGCTACATGCCTTAACCCTTTTCCTTTATCTTCGTGAGTAGCGAAGAAATCGGGACCGTAGATCCCCAAGGTCCATGAGAGTATCTGGACCATTGGTATTTCCATGTCCAAGGAGTAGTGGGAGAGTGCACAGCGTGGGATGATCTGAACCGTCATATCTTAGTTAGAAAACCCGACATCCGATGGATCTATCAGGAGATACATGAGGGTTACACCCTCGTGAAGAGGGGAAAAAGTCTAGAAAGAAGAGTCAGTATCAGGGTTTTGGATTTCAATAACTCGGGAGTCCTGATGACAAGAGATCGGGACACTCCATGGTGGAAATCCTGAAATAGATCTGGTTTGTTCAATTAAGGGAGGCCATGTGTCGCGAGATCCTTTCGGAAGATCCAAGGTGGGTAACAACTGTTAGATGTGGGGAAAGAACGTGGATGATAGTACCTTGACCCCTCTCTGCCTTTGAAAGCAATGCATGAACGTGATCCTCTCGAAGGTTCCAAGGTCTGTAATGACCGTTAGATTTGAGGAAGAGACGCAGACCTTAATACCACGACCCTTTTTACCCTTGCAAGAGATGAAGGAATCGGGACCGTAGATCCCCATGGTCCATGGAAGTACCTGGACCATCCATCTATAGAGTACACGTGGCTGCTGGTAAGCACTTCGACATTTCATCACCCGGGAAACCAAATGGCAAGAACCCTTGTCTTTGCGAGTTGCGAAATCCTGATCATCGAAACCCCAAAATGGTGTGAGGTGTGAATGAGATTAAGGAAAGCCAGGATTTGATCATGACCATTGATCATACCAAAAATATCCTGACCATTGATCTTGGCTGAAGGTCATCGTCGTCCATCAGAGGGACACGTGGTTGTCAGTCGACGTTTCAACATTTTGGCATCTAGGAAACCAAAGGCCAAGAAAACTTTCCTTTGCAAATCATGAAATCCCGATACCTGGACTCCCGATGTGCTTGGTAATAGAAAAGAGAAGTCTTGAAGGAATCTAGACCATCCATCAAAGGAAACATGTGGTGAGCAGTCAGAGTTCAGGGAAAAGTCTCGAAATCCCATGGACCATTGGATCCATACTCTTAAGAGCCGTCAATATCTTACACGAATTCCCATAATGGAATTCAGAGATTTGAATGACAAAGAGACTTGGATTCGTTGCATTTTGAAATCTCGAATACCGAAACCTCGGAAGTATCCATATCGTTGAATCAGGGGAGGCTTATAGCCATCGAACTCCCTTTGGAGGGAAACTTTCCATTCTCTAGCCTTGTTGGGGTTCGTCATTTTTTTGTTTCAAGCCTCGAGGTTTGCAGAGTCGAAAGACTCGATGTTCTGGTAGCACTGAGTTGTGAAGTGCGAAGAGACGTCATACTGGTTCAGCCTATATTCATGACCCACAACCACATGGAGGTGAACATATGAGGAACTAGCTGATGCTAGGCCCCCGTGAGTATTTCGGGGATTTTGATCCTCGAAGAATCGACGAAAAAAATTGATTTTCATAGTGGGTGTGTTACAAATTGGTATCAGAGCATGGTTACAATACTCAGCCTGCTTGGGCTCATGAATGAGTTGTGTAGAAGCTTTGTTCCGAACACTCTTAAAAAGAGTAACCCTCTTAATTCAAAAAGGTCAAAGTCCGAAATGAAAACCCGACTGTGTATGCATGTGAAACAAATATGAATTTTTCATGGGTTATAAAAATGTATCTAAATATTGACTAACAACCAACGTTCATCTTTGCACACAAGCGGAAGATCAACCGCGAGAATTTATCAACACATAGTATGGTGACTCACCATGAAGTGGGAGAGGGCTCCCACAATAGAGACGAAGAGTCTGATGAAAGAAGGGAAGTAGGGACCCCTCCAGATCTAGCCGAGAGTGTGAGGAGTCTCATGGTCGAATTACAAAGTTGCAAGGATGGCAATGAAAGGATGATGAAACAACAAGAAAAGAAAACAGAAATTAACGCAGTTTTACTGCAGAGTTTATCTGATCTACAAAGACAAATGCAACATGAACCTGAAACTCAGAAAGATGGTCATATCAGTGGCCACACTGAGAGGGGCACCTCGAAAAAGGTCCACCCCAGAGGTAAAGAACAAGTGTCGGATGATTCCTCTGAGAAGGAAGCTGGCAATTCAAAGGGCTCTTCTAGCAGCAGAACCAGTTCCTATCCCCGAAGAAAACAGAAGAAGAAAAAGTCTTCCAAAGGTTTAAAATTCGAAGAATTCAAAAAGGCCAAACCACCCTCCTTCGACGGTGAAATAAAAAAGGGAGAGGAAGCAGAGGCCTGGCTTCTTGGACTAAAGAAGTATTTCAGAGTCCATGAATTTTTAGAAAATATGAAGGCCCGAGTGGCCACCTTCAACTTGAATGGAAACGATTCCATTTGGTGGGAAGACCTTAAGAATGTGAAAGGGGTTTGCGAAGAGGACCTATCTTGGGAACGGTTTGAGAGATACGTCCGAAAGAAGTATTTGTCAGAAAAATATTTCGACGAAAAGACTAAAGAGTTTTATGAACTCAAACTAGGACAACTCACTATAGAATAATATGTCAACAAATTCCTCGATTTGTTGAGGTATGTACCCTATATCAAGGAGGAAAAGGAAAAGGTGCAATGCTTCATCAGTGGACTACGTAAGGACTATCGGAATAGAATTGAATTTGATGAGCCAAAGACTCTAGAAGGAACTATTCGAAAGGCAACCTATTGTCATGAACAGTTTGGGCATCGAGCAGAACCTCGCGAAGGATGGAAACAAAAGAATAGTTCAAGATTTCAGAAAAAGGGAATTAAATCCCCAGGATTTAAGAACTATAAGAAGAACCTAAGAATGAGCTTCCCAGCCCGGAGTATGCACCAACAGAATTTTCCCTCCTTGATCGGAAATAAAACTTCTGGACCCATATCAGTGAATACTGATAACCCAAAGAGAGAACCTTTGAAATGTTGGGGCTATGGGGAAGAACATCTATTGAGAGACTGTCCACACCGACAACAGAATAGTCGGAGGATTTATAACATCCAGGAAACTACCACCGTCAATGATGTGGCCAGGAGTGTGCCACAAATTTATGTGGCCTTGGATAATAACCAAGTCGACCACCAAGCTTCAGTAGTGGAAATAGAAGGTATGATTTCCAACCATCTAGTGTCTGTTTTAATTGACCTTGGTTCAAATTTGAGTTACATATCCCCTAAAGATGTTGATAAGTGTAAACTACAGCCACAAAAACATACCAAGCCATGGTTGGTATAGTTAGCCACTGGCACCAAAAAAAGGATAGGAGAGGTCATACTAGCCTGCCAATTAATGTTGGGTGAATTCCCCACCCAAACGACCCTTAAATTATTACCCCTGGGATCGTATGATTTGTCGATTGGTATGCACTGGCTATCTGCCCATAAAGCCAGACTAGACTATTACCATAAAACCTTAGAATGTGTAAGTAAAGAAGGGAAAAAGATAACCCTTCAAGGGATCCAAAAACCTGTCTCGCTGAGACAAATATTAGCTCTACAAATGAGAAAGTATTGTCGAAAGGGATGTCCCCTATATGCAATACAAGTGTTGAAAACAATTGAAGGTGACGAACCAAGCCTTGATGATCACCCTGTCCTGAGAGAATACAGAGATGTGTTTCCGGAAGAGGTATCGGGTTTACCTTCGAGAAGGGACATAGACTTCTCGATAGAACTTGCACCAGGAGCGGTGCTAGTGTCTAGGACTCCCTATGTAACACCATGTTTCCCCCAGTTTGTAAAAATAACTGGACTGGCCAATAACTGTGGCAAACTCAGAAATGTGAATATGTGATGTGAATGGACCTTGTGGAAAAGGTTGATGAATGTGAATAATATTATGAACTTATATTGTAGGATTGCTGAGAGGGGATGTGTAGAAAAAGAGACCACGTTGGTGGTGGAAGGCACCTGGAAAGGTAGCATTAACTTCCACCGAGAATTAATACCGTATTTGGACTCCACTGGCCCAGAGAACCAAAAGTGACTCCCTGGCCCCGAATTAAATGTCTCGCAGACTGGTAGGTAGATGGCTCCTCAGGAATTAATGAGGGATGCTGAGGTGAACCGTCCATCCGTAGAGTTGTTAGGCCTAACTAGCACGAGGTAAATCGTGCCACACGCAACCTCGCAAGAGGATAAGGTGTCAGGTAGAAGCGATTGGGGGCAGACGCAAGGGGAGGAAGAGAACTCTGGCAATATGCAGAGTGAGTGATAGCAGAGAGGAAGGAGAGTAACCTTCACTCCTGGTCACTGGTAAAATAGAGACACAGTCTCATAGCATCGTGGTCTCAGCTCGGGGGTGGCTAGTGGTAAATCCGTTGGGAGTCACTGAGCCTACGTTTGGGTGGAAACGAGTGCCCCTCTCAGCAGTTGCATAACCCTTGGTGTTACTTTCTGATAAGTGTTTTGCTTTTGGCAACTTGAAATATATGTATGTTGACATTTATGCTCATAAGATGTGAAATCGTGAATAGCTTCATTATAAGAATGTCTGTATGGTATCTTGATCAGTGCTGGTAGTTGTATGTGTATATGGAAAGACTATGTGTGGCTTATGCTCTCTTAAATTGTTATTTATATGCATGCTAATCTAATTTAGACTTCACTCCTGGTTCTCGGGAGAGAGATACCCCTAACTGCCTTAGATAGTGCCCTGGGTAAACCTACCCATAGAGATACCCTTATTGAAATCCCATCAAGAACCGGGAAAGAGAATGTGAAGGCGCAAGGCCTTAATAACCCTACACGAGGAGGAATGATCCTCTTCAACAACCCGAGATGGAAGCATAAGGATGAAGTATCGAATTGATGGACAAGATCCCGTCGGGAGGTCTGTGGTCACTCATGACCGTCAGATCGGAAGAAGAAGATGGAGTGTTAAGTGCCTTAACTCTGATAGGTATTGATCGTTGGACGAGATCCCATCGGGAGATCCGTGGTCACTCATGACCACCAGATCAAAAGAAGAAGATGTAAAGTTAAGTACCTTAACCCTGATAGGTATTGATCGAAAGACGATATTAAATCGGGAAACCTGTGGTCATGCATGACCATTAGATTGGTAGGCGTAAGTAGGGTGTTAAATGCCTTACCCCTTTGTTTTTTTGTTTCTTCGCGGGTAGCGAAGAAATCGGGACCGTAGATCCCCAAGGTCCATGAGAACATCTGGATCATTGATTTTTCCCCGTCCAGGAAGTCGTGGGAGAATGCACAAGTTAGGAACCGGTCTGAGCCATTAGATCTCGGCTGAAAAACCCGACAGACATTGGATCTGTCAGGAGATACCCGAGGGTTAAACCCCCAGTGAATAAGGGCGAAAGCCCCGAAATAGAACTAGACCATCTGATTTGAGGAGGCCACGTGTCGTGAGATTTCCCATTTCGGGAAATCGAGAATCGTGAATTCGGGAGTTCTGGTAACGAGATATCGGGACTTTCCATATTGGAAACCCCAGGACAGATCTGGACTGTCCGATTTGAGGAGGCCACGTGTCATGAGATTTCCCATTTTGGGAAATTGGGAATCGCGAATTCGGGAGTCCTAGTGATGAGAGATTGGGACTTTCCATGGTGGAAACCTCGGGACATATCTGGACCCTCCGATTTAAGGAGGCTACGTGTCGAGAGATTACCCATTTCGGGAAATCGGGAATCGTGAACTCGGGAGTCCTGGTGACAAGAGGTCAGAACTTTCCATGGTGGAAACCCTGGGATAGATCTGGACCCTCTGATTTAAGGAGGTTACATGTCTAGAGATTAACCACATCGGGATCGATAATTCGGGACTACCATGGTTGAGAGTCTGGACTCTCGTGATGATAAATCTTGATGAACGGATGAGATTCTTTCGAAGGATCTCTGGGTCTGTAACGACTGTCAAATGTGAGGAAGAGATGTTGACTTTAAGCTGGGGCGTGAATACGTGTTAGGGCAAGTGGTGAGAAGATATGAATGACCAAAGTCCACCCGTCCAGATCTATGACTGAGGTTTCATT
>ML781332.1:771614-797603 GCA_009831015.1 Picea engelmannii
GGGGGGGGGGGGTCCAGAATGGTGTGGCGTGTGAAGTGGGACCCGTCTCCTGTCATGTCGCCCTCCGTGTCGCGCTTCCCTCTTGCCACTTATACTCCACTCACCCGTGCGATAGGGCCCATTCCTATTGGTCAGTCGCTAACTTTGTTGGGGTTCATCCCTATTGGCCAGTCGCTAGCCCTGTCGAGGTTCGACGGTTGCAGAGTCTAGCGCCGAGGTGCGAAATATGAAGGGACACCGCGATTATCTGAACTATGATCATGACCCGCGATCACATGGGAATAGAGAGAGAGAAAGAGCTAGCTTGCGCTAGGCCTATGTAGGTAATTCGGGGGCTCTGATTCTACAGAAATCAAGGAAAATTTTATTATGGTAGTGGGTAGGTGACAAAGTGGTATTAGAGCATTGTTATAGCACTCGGCCTGATTGGGCTCATGAATGAGTTGTGCATAAGCTCTATTCGAAGAACTCCTACGAGGAGTAACCCCCTAACTTAACTCTCTTGTCCATGATTAAAACTAGGAAACGAGAACCTGACTGTGTATGCATGTGAAAGAGTTATAAATTTATGCGTAGGTTATAAAATGTATATAGCTCTTGACTAATAACCAACGTTTTTCTTTTCACCCAAGCGGACGATCAACTGCAGGAATTTACAGATGCAGAGAATGGTGACTCACCAAGAGATGGGAGAAGGCGCCCACAATAGAGACGAAGAGTCTGACGAAAGAAGAGAAATAGGAACCCCTCCAGATCTAGCCGAGACTGTGAGGAGTCTCATGGTTGAATTGCAAAGCTGCAAGGTCGACAATGAAAGAATGATGAAAGAACAAGAAAAGAAAACTGAAATTAATGTAGTTTTACTACAGAGCTTATCCGACCTACAGTAACAAATGCAACATGAACCCGAGATGCAGAAACATGGTCATATCAGTGTCCATACTAAGAGGATCACCTCAAGGAAGGTCCACCCCAGAGGTAAAGGACCAGTGCCAGACGATTCCTCTAAGAAGGAAGCTGGAGATTCAGAAGGCTCTTCCAGCAGCAGGACCAGTTCCTATTCTTGAAGAAAATAGAAGAAGCAAAAGACTTCCAAGGGTCATCAATTTGAGGAATTCAAAAAGGCCAAACCTCCCTCCTTAGACGGTGAGATAAAGAAGGGAGAGGAAGCTGAGGCCTGGCAACTTGGACTAAAGAAATATTTCTGAGTCCATGATTTTTCAAAAAATTTGAAGGCTCGAGTGGCCACTTTCAATCTGAACAGAAAAGCTTCCATCTGGTGGGAAGATATTAAGAATATGAAAGGGGTTCGCGAGGAGGATCTGTCCTGGAAACAGTTTGAGAAGTACTTCCGGAAGAAGTATTTTTCTGAAAAATATTTCGATGAGAAAGATAAAGAGTTTTATGAACTCAAACTAGGGCAACTCACTATAGAGGAATATGTCAACAAATTCCTCAACTTATTAAGATATGTACCCTACATCAAAGCAGAGAAGGCAAAGGCGCAACTCTTCATCAGTGGGATACCTAAGGAATAATGGAACCGAATTGAATTTGATGAGCCAAAGACCTTAGAAGACACTATTTGAAAGGTGACATATTGTCATGAACAATATGGACATCGGGCAGAGTCTCGAGGAGACTGGAAACAGAAGAGTGGTTCGAGATTTCAGAAAAACGGGATCAAATCCTTAGGATTTAAGAACTACAAGAAGAACCCCAGAATGAACTTTCCAGCCCGAAGTGTACTCCAGCAGAACTTTCCCTCATCGGGTGGAAATAAAACTTCTGGACCAATACCAGTGAAGACTGATAACCCAAAGAGAGAACCTCTAAAATGTTGGGGTTGCGGAGAAGTGCATCTCCTGAGAGATTGTCCACACCGATAACAGAACAGTCGAAAATTTTATAACATTTAGGAAGCTACCACAGTCAATGATGTGGAAGGGAGTGTGCCGCAGATTTATGCAGCCTTGGATAATAACCAAGATGACCACCAAGCTTCAGTGGTGGAAATAGAAGGTATGATTTTCAACCATCTAGTGTTTGTTTTGATTGACACTGGTTCAAATTTGAGTTATATAGCACCTAGAGACGTTGATAAGTGTAAGCTACAGCCACGAAAACAAACCAAGCCATGGTTGGCACAGTTAGCCATTGGCACCAAAAGAAGGGTAGTAGAGGTCATACCACCCTGCCAATTAATGTTGGGTGAATTCTGCACCCAAGCAACCCTTGATGTATTACCCCTGGGATCGTACGATATGTTGATTGGTATGGACTGCTGGCTGTCCATAGAGCTAGACTAGACTGTTACCATAAAACTATAGAATGTGTGAGCAAAGAGGAGGCCACATGTCATGAGATTTCCCATTTCAGGAAATCGGGAATCGCGAATTCGGGAGTCCTGGTGATGAGAGATCGGGACTTTCCATTGTGGAAACCCCGGGACAGATCTGGACCGTCCAATTTGAGGAGGCCACGTGTCATGAGATTTCCCATTTTGGGAAATCGCGAATCGCGAATTCGAGAGTCCTGGTGACGAGAGATCGGGACTTTCCATGGTGGAAACCCCGAGATAGATTTGGACCCTCCGATTTAAGGAGGCTACGTGTCGAGAGATTCCCCATTTCAGGAAATCGAGAATCGCGAACTTGGGAGTCCTAGTGACAAGAGGTCAGGACTTTCCATGGTGGAAACCCCAGGACAGATCTAGACCCTCTGATTTAAGGAGGCTACGTGTCGAGACATTAACCACATCGGGAAACCGGGGATCAAGAATTTGGGAGTACCGTGGTCAAGAGTCTGGACTCTCGTGATGACAAATCCTGATGAACGGACGAGATTCTTTTGAAGGATCTCAGGGTCTGTAACGACCATCAGATGTGAGGAAGAGATGTCGACTTTAAGCTGGGGCGCGAATACGCCTTAGGGTAAGTGGCGAGCAGATCTAAACGGACAAAGTCCACCAACCCAAATCTACGACTGAGGTTTTTTTCCGGAGCCCCCTTTTTGTTCTGCCTTTAGTGGTCGGGGGGGGGGGTCTGGAATCGACCGTGCAACTCTTGAACGGTCAGGATTAATTTTCCTTGATCAACGTTGCTCAGGCGAATTCTGGACCCCCCTTTCCATTCTACCTTTAATGGGGGGGGGTCCGGAATGGTGTGGCGTGTGAAGTGGGACCCGTCTCCTGTCACGTCGCCCTCCGTGTCGTGCTTCCCTCTTGCCACCTATACTCCACTCACCCGCATGACAAGGCCCATTCCTATTGTCCCGTCACTAACTCTATTGGGGTTCATCCCTATTGGCCAGTCGCTAGCCCTGTCGGGGTTCGGCGGTTGCAGAGTCGAATGATTCGACATCTCTGTAGCGTCGAGGCACGAAATACAAAGGGGAATCGCAATTATCTGAACTATGATCATGACCCGCGATCACATGGGAACATAGAGAGAGAAAGAGCTAGCTTGCGTTAGGCCTCCATAGGTAATTTGGGGGCTCTGATTCTGCAGAAATCGACGAAAATATGATTATGGTAGTGGGTATGTGACACCCTACCGGATGAGTACACCCGAGTTAGTTGAACTCAAGTTGCAATTAAAAGAAATTATGGATAAGGGCTATATTTGGCCCAACGTGTCTCCAAGGGGAGCACCAGTCCTGTTTGTGAAAAAGAAGGACGGTACCCTTAGACTATGTATATATTATAGGCAACTCAATAAGGTAACCATAAAGAACAAGTACCCCTTGCCCAGGATCGATGACCTATTCGATCAATTGGGGGATGCATCTATTTTCTCAAAGATTGATTTGAGGTCGAGATACCATCAAGTCCGAATCAAGGGTGAAGACATCCATAAAACTGCCTTCTGAACGAGGTATGGTCACTATGAGTTTGTGGTGGTGCCATTTGAGTTAACCAATGCCCCTGCCACTTTTATGTGCTTAATGAACAATGTACTCAGCAAGTTCCTAGACAAATTTGTGCTTGTTTTTATTGACGATATATTAATTTACTCCAAGAACAGAAAAGAGCATGAAGATCATCTTAGACTTGTGTTGCAAGTGCTAAGAGAACATCAGCTCTATGCCAAATTCAACAAATGTGAATTCTTCCAGAAGCAAATACATTACTTAGGTCATGTTCTCTTCGAAGAAGGAGTAGCGGTAGACCCTGACAAAATCAGGTCTATCATGGAATGGCCTACCCCAAAGGATGTTTCAAACATCAGATCCTTTATGGGACTAGCAGGAAACTATAGGAGATTTATAAAAGGATTCTCCAAGATTGGTTGTCCAATCACTGCCCTCCAGAAGAAGGGGACAAAATTCCTGTGGACACAGAAATGTGAAGAAAGATTTCAAACCCTGAAACATCTACTGACCCATGCACCCGTGCTTAAAATCATCGATCCAGAAGATGACTTCCTCATGTGCACAGATGCCTATAAGGAAGGGCTCGGAGGAGTCCTTATGAAAAAAGGAAGTGTGATCTGCTATGAATCCTAAAAATTGAACAAGCATGAAGTCAACTATGTGACCCATGATCTAGACCTAGCTGCCATAGTGCATGCCTTGAAAATGTGGAGGCATTACCTCCTAGGAAGAAAATTTGTACTTATGACAGATTGTTGTGGATTGTGATACCTGTTTGATCAACCAAAGGTCAATGCTAGACAAGCTAGGTGGATGGCCCTCCTTAGCGAGTTTGATTTCAAAATCAAACACATTAAAGGAAAGGAAAATAGGGTGGTCGATGCCCTTAGCAGAAGTATGAAAACAATTCACCTAGAAGCGGTGAGCACCTGTGAGACAGATGTCAAGGAAAGAATCAGGAATGCACAAGAAACAGATCCCTTCATCCAGACCATGACCATGTACCTACAACAAGGACCCGCCGGAGAAAAATATGAAGGCTACCAGATGACTGAAGGAGGTCTGCTCACTTACAGAAATAGACTGTATATTCCAAATTATGACAACTTAAAGAGGTTCATTATGGATGAACTACATAAAAGACCCTATACTAGTCATCGAGGATACTAGAAAATGATCACTACCACCAGGAAACATTTTTATTGGCCTGGATTGAAGAAAGACATAGCCGAGTACTTAGCCAAATGCATAGAGTGCCAGCAGGTTAAAGCAGAACATGGACACGCAGTAGGATTATTGCAACCTTTACCAATCCCAGAATGGAAATGGGAAACCATCTCCATGGATTTCATCACTGGATTACCAACCTCAACCAAACAGAACGACGCCATTATGGTAGTGGTGGATAAATTGAGCAGGTCTGCTCATTTCATCCATGTCAAATCAACTTGCAAAGCAATCGATATCGCCCAAGTATTCATGAAGGAGGTATTTAGACTGCATGGTATGCCGAAAGAGATCATGTCTGATAGAGATACAAAATTTACTTCCAACTTTTGGAAGTCACTGATGGCTGGTTTAGATACCAAGTTGTTGTTTAGCACCGCTTATCACCCTCAAACCGATGGACAGACAGAAAGAGTGAATCAAATACTTGAAGACATGATAAGAATGCATGTAATGCATCAACCCAAGAAGTGGGAAGACTACTTGCCACTGGTAGAATTCGCCTACAACAACGGTTACCAAGAATCCTTAAAGATGAGTCCCTTCGAAGTCCTCTATGGTAGACCATGTAACACTCCATTCAGCTAGATTAATCCTGTAAACAAGATTTCTTTTGGACCTGACATGTTGAAAGAAATGGAACAACAGGTGACTCAGATAAAACAAAACTTGAAGGTCGCTCAGAACCGACAGAAAAGTTATGCCGCCCAAAAGAGAACTCCAAGAGAGTTCAAAGCGGGAGATCATGTATATCTCAGAGTTAGGCCCAGGAAGAGTTCCCTGAAAATGGGAGATTGTGCCAAGTTGGCACCTCGGTATTGTGGACCCTTTGAGGTTCTAGATAGAGTGGGACCTATAGCCTATAGGCTAGCACTTCCTTCCACAATAAAAGCACACAATGTTTTCCATGTTTCATTATTGAAGAAATATTTACATGATGCTAATCATATAATTAACTGGTCTATGATCCAGGTGGAACCGGAGGCATAATTTCTACCATAACCCCAATGCATACTGGACAGAAAGGAAACCCTGCTTAAGAACCGAACCATTGCACAAGACAAGGTGCAGTGGGGACATTTTGGCCTAGATGAGGCTACATGGGAAATGGAGGATGCCATGAGATAGGCATATCTGATTTTGTTTACTTCTATACATGCATGTACTTCGGGGATTTTGATCCTCGAAGAATCGACGAAAATTTTGATTTTCGTAGTGGGTGTGTTACACTAACCCTTGGGGACAGAAACATAAACAAATTAAAAAAGAGAAGATCTATTGTCACGCAACTGTGTTCGGGTTGCCAAGTAAATAGACATTTCTTTTTGGTTAAGAATTTGGGTATTTTCTCTCTGCAATATTCTTCAGACCAGAGTATAATTCTGCAGGTGTAAAAAAACAAGTCTTGAAATTTTTTCACCATTATTTGAGACCTATTCCATTGGATTCATCTCTTCTCCCTTATCACATTCATACATATCATTTTTCAGCAAAATTTTTGACCCCGCCTGTTAAGTACCTAAACCAGATATGCAAATATACTTCAAAAATAACCAAGAATAAACCATAAACCATTCACCATAACATGAACACAAGAAATAGAGAAAACCCTTGAGGTAGGGTAACACCATATATTAATCCTTATGGAAGGATAAAACTCCTCAAGCAATCCTTGCTTGTACAATCACAATATTCTTCACTCTCCTTTATTGCATTACCTAGACTTCTTTGTATAGATCTCCCTATTTCCTAGGAACCTTCTAGAGAGCCTTCTCACATTTATTACATCCAACTACCATAGTGGGTCTTTATTAATATAGTGGACCTAGTCCACCTTACATTCAATGACCACATTCCCATATATTAAATGACTTCCACTAATAACACATAACTACATTCCCATTGGGTACCTCCCTAGGTACCCCATATTACCTCCCTAGGTATACCACACCGCCCACCCCTTTTTAGTTCCCCCATCCTCATGGCCCATACCCATAGCCAAGACCTGGAAGCTCACTTCAACACCTTGCAATATGGTCTCATAGAGACCCAACAAGAAGTGAAACAACTCAGTGCCAATGTTTCCACCATCAATACAACCATGCAGTCCTCAAGGGAGGAAATCAAACAAGACCTCACCATCCAGCTTGAATCTGTCTTTTCAGCACTCTGCACCAAAATGCATATCCCTACAGATAACCCTTCCTCTTCCTCACCTCCACATACTGAAGGTGACCATTCCTCTCATTACCATAACTTCCAGAACCATCACTTTCAACGTGACCTATGCCTTACATGGGTGGATGTGACCAAATTTGATGGCTTGGACACCATTGGTTGGGTAACCCAAATGGAACATTATTTCTCTTTATATGACATTACAGATGACTTGGCCAAACTCTGGTATGGTGTTCTCCATCTAGATCAAGATCGTTGGCAATGGTGGCAATGGAGAAAAACTTCTCGTCAAGGGTATATTGTTTGGACACACTTTGTGGCAGAGCTTTATGAACACTTTGAAACTGACACCAACCATTTGGGCCATATGACAAAGTTGAAACAATTAGGAACAATGGAAGAATTTATAACTTCCTTTGAGTGCCTAGATTTTCGAACAGAGGGCATGTCTGATACCTTTTTCCAAGAGTGTTTTATCAGCGGCCTCAAGGATGAGATTCAAACCCATGTCCTCATCGCTCGGCCTGAGAGTTGGGTGGAGGCTACTAAAAGAGATAAATAAGCACAACAGGTTGTATCTTATCAAAACCAAAAACCCTCCTTTATCCCTCACCCTAAACCAGTAAATCCCACTACTCCCTCTACTCCACTAAAGATCCAGAAATTGACCAGGGATGAAATGGTTCAACGCCAACTCAAAGGCCTTTGTTATAACTATGAAGACAAGTATTTCCTAGGCCACAAATGTAAAGAACAAAATATTTTTATGGACATCTCCAAGGATGTTTCGGAAGAGGATGTAGAAATGCCCCTTGTGTCTGAGTCACCTGAATCCACTGACATAACCCCTCCCTCAGACCCTCCCAAAGTAGAACCGTTCATTTCCCTCAATGCTCTCACCGACTTCTCTGCTCCCCAAACCCTCAAGCTAATATGTTACATCAAGCAATAGAAGGTCATCATTTTGGTTGATAGTGGTAGCACCCATAATTTTATTCATCGTCGCATTTCCCAAGAAACTCATTGCTACATCCATGCCATCAATAATTTCCAAATCATGATTTCCAACGATGGTTCCATGAAATATAGAGGGCATTGTGAAAATGTGTCTCCAAATTAGTGACTACCACCTGCAATCACATATGTTTTCTATCAACATGGGAGGTTGTGACATTGTGTTGGGTGCAGACTGGCTAAGGACTTTGGGTCCCATTCTCATGGATTTTAAGGACTTAACCATGCAATTTGACCAAGAGGTCCACCAATATAAGTTCCAAGGCATCACCGTCGGTTCACCTGATATCATTATTTCCCATTGCATGGAAAAGATGCTCAAAAAAGGTCATTCTAGTGTTATCACCCAAATTTATGCCATAGAAGCAACACATACACCCTCGGTCCCGCAAGACCTCCAAGACATCCTTTCTAAACATCAATTGGTCTTTTCCACTCCCCAAGGACTTCCTCCTTCTCGTGGTGTTCATGATCATTCCATTTCGCTTATACTTGGAAGCCTTCCTCCCAATACCCGTCTGTATCGTCACCCATTTTCCCCAAAAAATGAAATTCAGAAAATGGTCCAGGAACTCCTTAATGCAGGCGTTATCCTCCCTAGTATGAGCCCCTACTCTTCCCTTGTGGTCATGGTCCTGAACAAAGAAGATTCCTGGTGAATGTGTCCTGACTTCCATGTCCTCAACAAAATTACTATCAAAGAAAAATTCCCCATTCCTGTCATTGATGACCTCCTAGATGAATTGAGTGGTGCGCAATTCTTCACTAAACTTGATCTTCGTTCGGGTTACCACCATATACGTATGAAAGAGGCAGACATTCCCAAGACTGCCTTTAGAACTCATGAGGGCCACTATGAGTTTTTGGTCATGCCCTTTGGCCTATGTAATGCCCCATCCACCTTCCAAAGCCTCATGAATCATGTCTTCCATCCTTTTCTCCGCCATTTTGTCTTAGTTTTCTTTGATGATATCCTCATCTATAGAAAAACCTAGACAAACCATCTTGCTCATGTGGATCAATTTCTCCATGTACTCTCTCAGCACCAACTTTTCATGAAACAATCTAAATGTGCTTTTGGTGCCTCAGAAGTAGAATACTTGGGTCATATGGTTGGAAAGGATGGCGTCAGGGTGGATCCTAAAAAGATTGAAGCTATGCAAGACTGGCCTCACCCAAATACTCTTAAGAGATTGTGTGTATTTGGGGGCTTAACAGGGTATTATTGCAAGTTTGTTAAGAATTATGGGAAAATTACAGCACCTCTCACTGCTCTCCTCAAAAAGAACTCTTTCACTTGGACTCCAGCCACTGCTCAAGATTTTTAAACCTTGAAGATGGACATGTGCACCACTCCAGTCCTCGCCCTTCCCGATTTTACAAATACCTTTGTATTGGAATGTGATGCCTCGGGGAAAGGAATTGGTGTTGTTCTTATGCAAGAGGGTCAACCTTTGGCCTTTACTAGCAAGAAACTATCTGAAATAAATCTGGGCAATTCCATCTATGAAAAGGAAATGTTGGTTATTCTGCATGTCGTTGATCTGTGGCACCCTTATCTATTGGGGCAACATTTCCAAATTAAGATATACCATCAAAGCCTCAATTATTTTCTGGAACAACACATTTCCTCCCCAGAATAACAAAAATGGGTGATTAAGATCTTTGGATATGATTATGAGATCATTTACAAGAAAGGCAGAGACAATGTGGTGGTAGATGCACTTTCTTGAAAATATAAAGATGAAGGATCCCTTTTTTCTCTTTCATTCATTGTACCAGATTGGCTCCAAGCCATTCGCTAGGAATGGCTACAAGATCCCAAAAGTTTGCATCTGATCCAACAATTGCAGTCCAATGCTCCAGCTTCCCCAGGGTACTCTTGGCTCCATGATTAACTTCGATACAAAGGACGTTTGTATTTAAGTAAAAAATCAAATCTTAAATCCAAGGTACTTTCTGAGCTTCATGCTACACCCATAGTAGGGCACTCAGGGTTCACCAAAACCTATGAAAGGGTCAAACGTTCCTTTTTCTGGGAAGGTATGAAATAGGACATTTGTAATTTTTTCACTGAATGTGATGTGTGTCAATGCAACAAGGGATAAACAGTCAAATCTCTGGGCGCACTACAACTACTCCCGATTCCACCTGCTATTTGGAAGGATATCTCTATGGATTTTATTACCGATTTACCCAAATTGAGAAATAAATCAGTCATCATGGTAGTTGTTGATCGCCTTTCCAAGTATGCTCATTTTTGCGCCCTTCAACACCCATTTATAGAATCCACAGTGGCTCAAATTTTCATGGATCAGATCTTCAAGCTTCATGGAATGTCGCACTCTACTATTTTTTATTGCGAGACAACTTTCAAAAGAAATTTTTGGCAAGAATTGTTCAAGATACAAGGCACCGAATTGCATCTCAGCATAACTTATCATCCCCAGACTGATGGCCAAACAGAAGTTGTCAACAACTGTTTTGAAACATATTTGAGGTGTTTTTCCTCGGAAAAGAAAAATCAATGGGCTCAATGGTTACCCCTAGCTGAATGGTGGTACAACACTTCATACCATACAACTACACACATGACTCCTTTTGAAGCAATATATGGACAGAAGCCACCTTCATTTCTCTCATACTTACCAGGTGCCTCGAAGGTCCAGGCGGTTGACCAAACACTTACAACTTGAGAGGCTATTCTCTGTACCCTCAAAGAGAATTTTCTCATGGCACATAATCACATGAAGAAACAAGGAGATCAAGGTCGCTCTGGACGTCAATTTGTAGAAGGGGATCAGGTGTTTCTTAGACTGCAACCTTACAAGCAAACTTCCCTCAAGGCCAAGCATTGTTAGAATCTAGCTCCCAAATTTTATGGTCCTTATACCAATCTCATGCGTGTGGGAAAAGTAGCCTATCAGTTAGCTTTGCCTAGCCATTCAAAGCTACATCCTATTTTTCATGTTTCATTCTTAAATAAGGTGATTGGAGCTAAGTACCAAATTCAAACCAACCTTCCCAAGTTAGCTAAAGAAGGATCCATTTGGCTATAGCTAGAAGAATTTTTGGACCAGCGTGAGCGTCGCCTATGTCAGAGAACCATCAAGGAAGTGCTAGTCCAGTGGAAAAATACAACTCCAACAGATGCAACTTGGGAACTAGCTACCATTCTGCAACAATTTCCTCATCTCATGCCTTGAGGACAAGGATGTTTATAAGGGGGCGGACATGTTAGGGTCCTAACTAGTACATAGATACAAAAATATATTCGGATGTAATAAAGGTCAATATTAATAATGCCTTTCAATAAAATAGAATAAGGCGGATGTAAGAAGACCTAATAGAAGCTTTCGCTTCTAGAAGGATCTTCCTCTAGATGCTTCTTTTGATAGACATATTTAGTATAAATAGGAGTCGAGGGTATGAGAAACCTAGCTTGGATATTATTGTAATAAAGCTCTACTCAACTGGAGGTTCCCCCCTTGAAGAGGCCCGTGAACATTGATTTCAGATTCAAAGTGTTATTTCTGTTGTTATTCTTATATCATTTCATTGCTATTGTGGTGAATGTTCTGGTTATTTGTTGTTATTCTTCCATTTCTAGCATTTTATTTATGTTCTACATACATTTTATATCTGGTATATTACAAATATCCTCCACCTAAACCATAGGAATCATGTGCACCAAATGCGACAGGTTCCGCTGCACATTTTGTAGCACTCTATTCGCATCTCCTCAGTTCCTTCATCAATGTCATGGGAATCTTCCTAGTCATCATAGACCTACTTCTTCATGAGAAACCAATTGTTAATACTTGATACCATACAAAAATATTTGTGTTTTTAACTCTTCTTGAAAAATCACAAAAAAATGAAATATATTAAAAAAATCTTACCGATACCACTGTAGGCAGATCTTGGTGGAAAAGGCATATATGAATCCCCTCTATAGTCGATTCCAACATAAGCATAGTCTTGTAGGGCTATCACCTATCGATGCCACCATAAAAAGACATCATCATTGTATGGATTTGGCACCCTACCACATCCTAACCTCCTCATCACATCAGTCCACTGTGACATGGTTGGATTGCATGGTCCATGTGGAATGATCTCTACTCTAGATCTCAAGCCTAGAACCCCCTCAAACAAAAAACTACACAATACGGATGCAAAACCAAATTTTATCTTTCTCCCTTGTTTGAAATCCATTAGATGGCTCTTCATGTTAGCTAGCAGTGAGGTACACCACTTATAAACCTTGGGTCACAAAAAATCCAATGCATAAACCATGAATAGCCTTGAAGTCTGGTGCAATGAGGCTGACCCAGAGATCTGTGCAAGAACAAGAACGACGATCTTCAAAATCAGGTTCTCAATTTCCTTGATGGGGATTTGGCTCCCTATTTTTGTTCGACAACATAGGTATTCCAACAAATGATGAACACCTTCAGTAACCACTCACATAACCAAATCAAATATCAACACACCAATGTTTTCACATGGTAAAACCCCTATGGGGAAACATCCATGGCCCCAATCAACGCGGACACTTGGAGCAGTTTATTAATGCAAAGAAAAAGATTACAGATATATTTTACAAGAAAGTTTCTCACAATCGATCATTGACAAATGACCCTCCATGCTCTTTAAATAGATATCATAGACCAATTGGGTGTTAAGCCATAGATCAATGGTCATTAATATAGAGGAGAGTATGAACCATCAGTTCACTCTATGTCGGGAACATATCGTGACCATCGGATTTACTAACTACAAATACATACTAATGCATACTAAAGAAACACACTAGAAAACACACTTTTACCTAACGACACAATAGACCAAGTAGATCTTAACTAACTCCTAAGTGTCTAAATATCCTAACATCCCCCCTTAAGAACAAATTGGGATAGGATTGAAGGATTTACAATAGTGACACAATAGGAGAAGGAAGGAGGCATTAGAGCCTATCCCCCCTTAATGACAACTTCCTGAACTCCTAACATAGATCAAAGTTTGGAAAACTTCTCTTTTGTAAGAGACTTTGTGAAATTTTTTGAAACTTGATCTTCTGTAGGGAAAAAGAGAACTTCAATAAATTGATCATGAATGAGATTTCGGATCAAGTGCATGTGTATCTTGATGTGTTTTCTACGCTAATGTTGAACTAGGTATTTGGCGAGATTGATGGCACTCTGATTGTCACACCAAAGGCTGGTTGGATGTTGGTGATGGAATCCAAACTCTAAAAGGATCTATCGAAGCCAGAAGGCTTCCTGACTTGCATTTATCATTGTTTGGTACTCTGCTTCTACTGAAGAAAGTGAAATAGCATGTTTTTTCTTACAGGTCCAAGTGACAAGTCTTGAACCAAGGCTGAAAACATAACCTGTAGTAGAATTCTGATAATTTGGGTCACCGACCCAATCTAAATCAGTGAAACCAACCAATAAAGGAGTCCCCCCTGAACTGTAATGTATCCCGAACTGAACGGTACCATGAACATAGCGAAGTATCCTTTTAGCTACTTTCCAATGGATTTCATGGGGCATTTGCATATATCAGTCAACAAGAACAACAAAAAAGGAAAGATCACGATGGGTATGAGTCAAGTATAAGAGGCTACCAACTAACTGACAGTACAGGGTGGCATAAACTTTAGGAGAAGTACAGGTGGTAGTAAGCTTGAATCCAGACTGTAAGGGAGAAGGGGTTGGTTTAAAATCTTCCATGTGAAATCCATGAAGAAGGTCATAAGCATACTTACACTAGGAAAGAAAAATTCCTTCATTGGTTTGCAAAACTTGGAGGCCAAGGAAATAGTTCAAAAAACCTAAGTTTGTCATTTCAAATTTCTTCTTAAGGCTAGTTTTCACATGGTTTAAAAGTTTTGAGTCACTACCAGTAAGGATAAGGTCATCAACATAAAGGACAAGGATTCTGAGATGGATTCCTACTTTCTTGGTATAGACATTAGGATCAGAATGGCATCTAGAGAATCCAGTTTCAATAAGAAATTTGTCCATTTTGGCATACCAATCTCGGGGATCTTGCTTGAGACCATAAAGAGATTTCTTGAGGTGAGAAAAAAGGATAGATTCATTATGGACATAGCTAGGAGGTTGTTCCATGTAGATTTCTTCTTGCAAATCTCTGTGCAAGAAGGCAGATTTAACATCCATCTGATGCACCTCCCATTTATGTGAGGTAGCAAGGGCAATAGGAAGGCAGATGTAATTCATTTTTTCTACAGGGGCAAAGGTTTCATTATAGTCAATTCCTTCAACTTGGGAAAATACTTTCGCAACTAACTAAGCTTTGTGTCTTTCAACACTTCCATCTGATGCATACTTAGTTATGTAGACCCATTTTCATCTAACAAGTTTTCTTCCTTTTGGAAGAGGTACAATATCCCAAGTATCGTTTGCTATTAAAGAATGATACTCTTCATTCATTGTTGTATCCCAATCTGGATGACCTGAAGCTTCTGCAAATGTCTCTGGATCATGAGTTTCTGAAAATTGAGCCAAAAAAGAAGAGGCTCGCTGGAACTATGAACGTCTTCGACACTGATCTAAAGGATCACCGACAAGATCACCAGTTTCTTCTCGTGTTGAACGGACCCATCTAGGAAGCGGTGGAGTTGGTGTTGGTTCGGGTTCAAAGGAATCATCTGGAGGAGGGTGAGAAGGTGGAGGTGGAATTTCATCCTCACTATCATCATATGAAGAAGAAACCAGATCAAAAGAAGGTACAAACGTCGAAGATGGATCGTAGGTCAAAGAAGGAAAAATCGTCGAATTAGGCTCCCAGGCCAAAGAAGGCACAAACACCGAATTAGGCTCACAGGACAAGAGATTTTCATCAAATTTAACATCTATTATAATAATAATTTCATTACAATGTAATTGAAGAATTCTATAAACTTTGACATCTTCAGAATAACCAACAAATATACACTTCTCACTTTTAGGTTGCAATGCTTTCCTTTTCTCATCAAGAATGTGATCCCATGCTATACTGCCAAATACAAGGAAGTGACTTACTTCTGGTTTAATTTTAGTCCAAGCTTCTTCTAGTGTTATATTTTTAAGAGCCTTTGTGGGAGTGTGATTTACTATGTAATTTGCACAGTTGATGGCTTCCTCCCAATACTTTAGACTTAATCCCTTAGATTAGATCATACAATTATCCATTTCTTTTAATGTGCGGTTCTTTCTCTCAGCAACACCATTTTGTTGTGGTGTATATGGAATAATGTGTTGCATTTGGATTCCTTGTGTAGTGAAATAACTTGTAAACTTATTGTTCACATATTATCCTCCATTATATATTCTTAACCTTTGAATTTGATGTCCAGATTGCTTTTCTACAAGGGCCTTGTAGGCCAAAATAAGAAGTAAACCCAAGTACATTTGGAAAAGTCATCAATGAAAGTTAAGAAATACTTGCACCCAGAAAAAGAAGGAGAAGAAAGTGGACCACACAAATCACTACGAACAAGCTGCAAAGGAATCGAGGCATGCCAAGAGGCATGTTTGTCAAAATTGTCTCGATGATGTTTGTTGAGAACACAACCGGCACAAACACCATCTCTGCATGAAACAAGAGGAAGACCAGTCACCATATGTTGATTACATAGTTGTTGCAATGAGCAATAGTTTAAATGACCAAACCTCTCATGCCAAAGTTTGCTCAAGTCGTCGCTATGAGCAACAAAAACTGATGAAAAATATGATGATCCAAAGTTGTCAAATTTGTACAACCTGGTAATATCATCAGCAATTCTAGTTGTAAAAACATGCTTAGGATCTTTTAGATCCTTGATTACAACCTAGTGAGGTGAAAACTCTACGGTTTTACCTTCACCTGAATGAGTGATTTAATATACTGATAGAAGGTTACAAGAAAGACTTGGAACACATTATACATCATTGAAATGACCATTTTCTACTTGAATTGTTCATAATCCTTCAACACTAAGGGATCTATCATCACCAACAAATATTTTCTTGGTGTTACATTCATTTAGAGTAGAAAATATGGTTCAATCCTTAGCCATATGATAGGATTCTCTAGAATCAATAAACCACTCATCAAAAGTAGAAGTAGAAGTAGAATTCATATTGAAGGAGAAACTAGAAGCAAAAAGTGCAAGTCCATGAGAAGAAGAAGAAGAAGTAGAATCAATATTGATGTTCTGATTCTTCATCGCTACTTCTAAAGCTATCATCTTCTTGAAACATTTAGACTCATCATGACCATTGTTATCAGAAAAGTTGCAATGTCTGTTAGTATTCTTATTTTTATATTTTGCTCCTTTGTCTCCATTAGGAGAAAAAGCTGCTTGAGTGGGTTTGGGACCGTTATATTACTTGTTGTTTTGGCAAGGATGTGGCTTCTTGGGATTCTTGGGTTTATCTTTCCGATGGACAACTAAGGCTTTGTTGGAGGTACCTGTAGTCTTGATCACTCCAAGTTGTACTAGTTTATATTTCTCTCTAATCAAATCATCATAAAATTTCTCAAGACTGGGTTTTTGATAAGCTGCCCCTAGAGCCTCTTGCATGGAATAAAGGTGGATACAAACACATAATATGCACTACCTAGATTATAAAGAATAATATATATGCAACGATCTTCGTCTATTTTTATATTACATTCCTCACATAAAGTTATGAGTATTTTAAACTTAGATAGATAGTCTTCAATGCAAGAAAAATCACTTGGAATTAAAGTTAGTACTTGATTTTCTAGTTGTTGTGCTTGAATAATATTTTGTTTAGCAAACACAGATTCAATCTTTTCCCAAGCTTCTTTGGGTTTATCAATTGATTGAAGGTGGAACCTTAAATTAGGAGAGATTGACATTCCGATTAATCCACGTTCTTTGTCATTCCTATTATCCCATTTGTCTTTCTTATCAACATCAGTGGGTGTTGTTTCCTTTCCCAAGGTAATCCGGTACAAGCCTTTACTTCTTAATAAATCCTCCATATGGGATTTCCATTGGAAGTAGTTGGTGTTGGTAAGTAAGAGATTACTTATAGAATCCATATTAAATATGCAGATAATACAGATTTAAAAATTGAAATTGATGATCTGAATGGAAAGAGCTCGAACAGTTATGCAGTTTTAAAAAAAATGGCATTGAAAACGGACTTCGTATGTGAGAGTTATGCCATTTAAAAAAAAGGCATAAACGGTAACCAAAGGACCACGTGGTAGTTTAAGTTGTTTTATGAAGTGACCCACTTTTATAAAGAGAAGTGGGGTTCACTTTTACAAAAAAAAATTGCATGCAAAATAAATAACTCTAAAATAAAATATTAAAGCTACTTATAGTGATTCACTTTTATACTTGAAGTGAAATACACTTCACAATTTTAGCATGAACTTTTTCATGAAAAGAAACAAAAGAGAGACTTGAACTCAAGACCTCTTACTTAATAAGGAAAATGTTAACCAAATGGTCTAGGAAAACATATTATAATGTTCATAAGGAGGATTGGTGGTGGTGGTGGTGGTGAAGATGGAATTGGAGAGCGTGCTAAAAAAAAACTCTTTTCACACAAGAAACAAATTACGCTTCTTGATGACAACAAGGGTTAGATATCGGTTAGCTTACCAAGAAGATGCACCTTTTCCTATATGTTTTTGATTTGTGGAGATCGCACAGGGTGCGGGGAAAAGAGAATACGCATATCTAAAAGAGTAGCAACCTGGAAATAAAAAAATACAAAACCGAAATAAAACCAAAATATTTTGTGCAAAATTAAAAAAATGCATATTCAAACTTTATACCTCTGGATCTGAGTGTAATGGTCGTATCTTGGGAAAATGGAAACCTTTTTGAGTGAAAAGAAAAGTGTTTATGAATAAAACAAGTTCTTCGGATGCAATGGAACAGTCCTCTCAGCCTAGAAATGTGCGAAAATGATAGAAAATGGAGATGAGACAACTTGGCTTCACGATCTCAATCTACAATAGGAGCGGGTCTTCAAATAGGCTCTGATACCATGTTAAAAAACATAGGTATTCCAACAAAGGATGAACACCTTCAGTAACCACTCACATAAACAGATCAAAGATCAACACATCGATGTTTTCACGTGGTAAAACCCCTACAGGGAAACATCCATGACCCCAACCAATGCAGTCACTTGGAGTAGTTTATTAATGCAAAGAAAAAGATTACAGAGAGATTTTACAAGAGCTTTTCTCCCAATATATCATCAAAAAATGACCCTCCATGATCTTTAAATAGAGATCATGGACCAATCAGGTGTTAAGCCACAAATCAATGGTCATTAAGATCGAGGACAATATGAACCGTCAGATCACTCTATGTCGGAAACATATCATGACCATCAGATTTCCTAACTACAAATGCATACTAATGCATACTAAAGAAACACACTAGAAAACACACTTTTACCTAATGACACAATAGACCAAGTATATCTTAACTAACTCCTAAGTGTCTAAATATCCTAACAATTTTATCTGTGCTTACAACATAGTGGGTGGAAATGTAATCCTCTATGTTCATGCCACCCCCATCCCCCCAGGATTTTAGATTCACTACCTCTCTCCGACGAGACAATCCTGTGATAAAATAGATGTCATCTATTTCAATCCTCAATGGTTTCCCATCAATATTGAAGGCCTCTATCTCCAGATCCCAATATTTTACGAGAATTTGGAGTAACCTCATTTGAGCCCTCATTCCTTTGAGAGCCCAAAATTTATAAAGGCCACATATTTTTAGAGCTAGTTGGGCCCCTGCATCTCTTTCCACTTCTGTATCTACCTCCTCATGCTCCCTCTCTCTCCATTCAAGTACCATCCTGCCAAAGGATAGTCATATTTTGATTAAATTCATTAAAAAATGTTGCTTGCGGACTTGTACATGGGATGTAATGTTAACATTCACATGTAGGGACACATATATGCAGCTAGGCTTTGATTTACCCACATACATGTCTCCATATACGTGACATGATGAAGTATAGCTCACGTACACCCTAGTTTACATGTTGTGCCCTCTAAAACTAAAAAATGAGGGCTAAATTGGAATTTTAAATCACTAGAAATGAAGAGGAGGGTAAGGGAACTTACTTGGTCCAAGAGGTTGTCAGTTCCATTGATCGTATATCCCACAATAGGCACTTGAAGGTCATAGGGAAAATGGTCTAAAATGCACTATGTGGGTGAAAAACTCGAATGGTATGGTAAAATTGTTCATTTTTACTATTAGTAGACAATTTTTATCCACTTTATATAGTTTATGCTAATTTTTTATCTAGTGGACTAATAATGTAGTGGAAGGAGTTGGTTTTGGTTGTATTGTCCAGGCTTTTTTGCAGTTTCTAGCATCATTCCACTTGTTCATAACTTTGGCAGGTATTTTTCTCTTACCATCATATAACATACGTTGTCACTACATTTTTCATATTCACATTGTCCTATGACTATGATCCGTATACCTTAGGTACAAACCCATTTATTAGCGACACAAAACCTTCTTACTGCTACTAGAAGTGTCATTATTGAGTGGTAGAAGCTTACCAAAAATGAGTGAACTAGTTAGAACCTTTGTGCCATTTGGTTCCCATGCAAAATTTATACCATAGGACCATGTGTCCCTTATCATTCCAATATGACTTTACGTTTGAACCCCATATTCTTACTCAGAATAATTTTGACCTGTACCTATGGGACTCCCCCCGAGTCTTGGTTAAGCTCTTTTCTGACTCTCTAAAAAAGAGAAAATATTGTCGAGTGAATTTGTATCTTTCACACTCGTTAAATATATTTGAAAGGATGTCTATTTGGTGCAAGTTTAACCCTTTTTCGGACCAAGTAGACTAATTTTGAAAAAGGAACACTCTAGTCAACATTGGCTAGAAGAGTTCTCGTGGGTATTGTTTTATGCTTTTTTGGGCCTAGGGGGCTAAATCTATGAAAAAGGACATTCTTTGGAGTTAAGTTGTAATTGCACTCCATTATCATGGTTGCAGTATTGAGCCTATTTTCAGTTCCCACTTTCTATTTATAAGCCTCTTACCTCATCAATTTGCATCACTAGCCAAGCATAGGCTTGTTTATATCCTTTGCAGCTTGACACCCTGTACCCTAAAAGGAAACATTCCCGCATGTGCCCATGCCCCTCATGCACTTCCTTTCATTGAGAATAGGTATGTTCCACTGTTTGGAGCTAGTTTATTATTCGCAACACTCATTTTATCTCTTGTATCATAGCATTTATTTGCCTATGAAAAAAACAAAAAAGATGGACAGGAAAAGAATATTATCTCATATTGGCATCATTTGTGTTTTCTTTGAACATAGAACAAACTTTTGAGTCCATTATCATCCAAATTTTGGTTTTAGTATGAACTTAGAAAGTTGAGCTTGTTACTTAGAGTTTACTCCTCCAACTAGTTATTCTTATAGTCCCTATGGAGAGTTCGTTGATGCCTCCTACATCACGAAGTTGCATCATCAAATCAATGATGCCTATGTCATCCATATGTCTCATGCTCTTGTTTAAAGGATGTCGATAAGCTTGTGCCGACCATTTCTCAGAACTCTTGACTTTGCATGTCATCCATACCCTCAGTGTATCTCATATTTACATGAAGTTGTACTCCTACCATGCACCCTAGTCCTAATTTCATTATAGGTACGTAACCTTGAACCCAACAATCGAAATATTCTTATTGGTCGGTGACTGGGGGGTTCCCCTTGTGTCTGATAGCAAGAAATTTGTTCACACATTGGGATTCATGAAATTTCTTGGATGTCATTAGCCTTATTGATGGTTTCCTCACCCTTGTCAACAGTCTTCCTTATTGGATGTTATTCAGAGAGTCTTTTTCTTTCACTATTTGCATCTAGTGCATGCAGGAGACACACAGGGTCGTTAGTTCATGAACATCCTCTTCATCCAATTTACTCCAAATCATCAAGATATTTATTTGTACCTCATGTTGACTAATGAGAGATGCCTTACTTATCTCATTTCAATGATTCTCCTTCAATCGAATTCAACTCATCTATTCTGGAAATGAGACCTAGAGCCCTATGAGTAACTAGAGGCTTGCAATCATTAGTGGGAGGTTCTCTCTCCATGGATAGTTCAGAATACATCGATGTATCCTGATCGATGGATTCTTCAAGTGTTTGACCTCAACACCTTTATTGAAACTTGTAAGAATGTACTCTATGCCTTGATACCTACTTTCATTATCGGTAGGTTGTCTCATGTTTTTTAATGGCATACCTTAATGAATGGTAATCAAACGAAGTCTCATTGTGGTCGACATCAACTCCTCTATTCACATAATGTAGAACTGCACCTTTGGCAGATAGTGTATAAGACATGTAGCATCAATTTATAGTAGCAACATTCCTATTATGTTGTTGTCTTTCATTAGACCAATACTTATATGACTTCAGTAATCATGGAAGATCAAATTGTACTTAGTTGTATACAGATATCTTCAGATTGATTTTGAGACTGGTTTCCACTGGGCCTTGTTCATGAATATGACAACTTATGGCATGTGTCTACTTCGTATTTCCTATTCATGGCCATGAACAACTATTTGGTATATTTCCATATGGATTTGCAGTGTAATTCAAATTGGCATCCATGTGTACAAAGTCATTATGGATTGTAATATTTAGAGGAGTAACTAGCACTTCCAGCTAAGTCTCTGTTACTCCACTTCTAGTAATTATAATGTATTTTGGCCATCGCAGATACTCCTCTAACCTCACACATTATGGGGCATCTGTTATTGAAAATATATCCTCACCCCATGCAACTTTCTTGGATGGCCTTTCCATTTCCCTATGCATACTCAAAGTCCCCTTGTGTACTTCCCAGAGCCAAAAAATCATATGTTTCCACATTTATGCGCCCTACCAGTTAGAAAACATGTGTATACATAGGTTGCACCACTACAACCCATGTACATAGAGTTTGGTGCTCAAAATAAAAAATTATGTTGGGTTTCCATGTCATGTGATGAGATCCATGATCCTGACCTTCCATATATTGGAAACGTTTTGACTCAACCCTTGATTTCCATTTGAAGGCTATAAATTGACCCATATCCAAGCTGTGGAAGAGGAGAGAATTTAACTTTTGAGAGCAAAGATACTCTCGATAAATTTCACTTCACATTGAGTCTGCATCCCTTTATCCTTAAAAGTTTGAACACATTGTTAAGACCCCAATCTCTTCCTTCTTTGATGGAGAATCTCATTGTCTCTTTTATATGAGCTTGAATTTGGTGAAGGGTTGAAGTGGTGGAGGCTTAGCTGGAAGGGACTCAGTTTCTTGGTTCCAATATGTACTGACATAGAATTTTGTCACCTAAACATTTATGTTGATTATTTTAATAGAAATATTATTTTCTCATCCAACTAATATCTTGAAAATATTTGAATTATTATTCCATGGGAGTATTTGTTATGTATGTTAATCGATTTTGATATTTTTGTGCTAACATTATATATTATCACCATATTATTGCATATCTTGGTTGTTGAGGACAAGTTGTAGGCACAAATATTTGAGTTGTGTGTTGAATGATGGTCTTCATCGAATGTCCGAACGAGGTAGGATCTTTATCTTGTCTTGTTAGCATTTTCATTTATATAACATGTTTTATATTAGAGTTTATTTTTGTATTCATTCCGTCCATTGTGATTTACCCCATGCCATAGAGATATTTTCCTCGTAACAATGGCTACAACCACCTATCCCTTCCCTATCCTTCCACCCTGAAATATAAGTGTCAAATGAAGAAACCACTACCACATTGTCACTATGAGATATATCACTATAAAACTATTTGAACCTGTAATCAACCTATTACCAACATGTGCCAAAATCATGTAATCAATCACGTACCATAAGTCAACCTGTACCAACAAATACCAACAGGTACATGACCTATATATATTGTAGCTCATGTATGTACTCAGCCTGTCTATACTGCAACCAACATATGCACATGGCCTGTCTATACTACAACTTGCATACACCCTCAGAGAACTAGGGTTTTCACCTTTCTAAAATATGACTCTTTCTTGTCTCTGTTATTGTCACTGTCACTGCCATTTTTACTGATACCATCACTGTCACTGAAACTCAACCAAATCCTCTCACATGGATCATATACCAAAAACACCTCTAAACTATGTTAAGAACCAAATATCAATACAGCATAGAAAAACCTCATAAAATGTACTCAACGCCTTGAAAAAGAGATAATTTCAGATAATAAGCCTCTTCGAGGGGGCAACCTCCTTTTACCCCACTTAAATGATCAAGTACAAGATGATTCAAAATGAAAATCTCTCCTTGGTATATATATAAGAGACTAGGAGGTATAATTACAACTAATGGCCTAAAGCCGACATAAATAAAATAAAATTATTAATATAATATGCCCCAATTAAGGGGTAATGAGCCAATATTAGGGCTTAACAAACTAGATGTCCAGAAAACACATGCCTCAACCAAACATGATCCAAGATCACCACATACCATCAGAAGATATGTGTCTCAACCATGTACCAACTTATACCATGCATCAAATTGTACCACAACCTATACCATAAAGTGCATCAACCATGTAGCATAACAAGTGCATAAACTATGTACCAAAACAAGTTCATCAATCCTATATGAAAACAAGTGCATCAACTATGTACCAAAACAAGTGCATCAATCACATACCAACCATGTACCTATACAGTATACCATACCATGTTCCAACCATGAAAATAAACCATGTACATCATGTTGTAGTTACTTCACACACACCTAGGATTTCTTTTTCCTAAGGTTTTTCCTTGTTTATTAGTCATAATAAGTCATTATCCAGTCTCCTATAATTTAGGGGAGAATATTCCACCTGGAGAATATTCTCTTTCATTTGACACTTCAGTTTGACTAGTTGAGTTGAGTTTAGATGTTGCATTGGTTTTGTCACAATGCAACATTGGGATCATCACCATGCTAATTCGAACTTGCCTTGGTATCATCACCAGAGTAGCGCATTAGCCTTGATTCCCTAAGTTAAATTCTCACTACTCTTTGTTCAGTCAGTTAACTGAAGACTAGTTGACTAGTTAACTCAACTAGGTGGCAGTTGACTCTTGTAACTACCTGAGAGACTAGACTAGGTGAAAGTTCACTCCTGTAGATACCTGAGAGACTAGACTAGGTGGAATTTCACTCCCGTAACTGTTGGTATGTATCCATATCACTCTATACCACCACTATGGCTCATTAGTTACTTATGTAGCCTATATATATTGTAAATTATTCACTCTTTGAGTTTGGAAACGGTTAATGAAAATTCTTTCATTCTTTCTCTCCATCTTATTCTTTCTCCAATTATCTTTGTAGGTGTGTGTATTATTGTTTATATATATATATTATCTGAAGTTTCAACACATTTACATGGTATCGGAGTTGACGGATTGCTAAGAAAAAGCTACACCAAATTATTTTTGTAGGTACTGAAGATTGAAGAACACAGAAAGATGGAATCTATATTTTACTCATCGAAAATACTTCTCAAGCCTCATAACTATTTGGAATGGAAGCCAAAAAAAAATCTTCTTCTCAGATGCAGAGGCTTATACCAAATAACTATGGAAATGGAAGTAGAGTTTGATTCTGCTGATTAGAAAAACGATTTTCTCAATAGACAACATATGGCCATAGGATATATCCTCTATTTTATTTCTCCTGAAAATCTCCATCAAGTATATGATGAATCAAAAGAATCAACTCCAAATGAAGTATGGACTAGATTGGAGGTTCTATGCAAGAATAAAGAAGATTGTGAATATTTCATGCAGGAGGTTGAACAGATAGAGTCAGAAGAGAAGCCATTAGAAGATCAAGCTTCTTATTATGAAGAGTCTTCTACAAACGTTTTTGCATAATTTTGTATCCCATTAATTGAATATTATATCTACTCCATTTCAAATATTTTTTCTTAACTTCATGTGGAATATATATGGAATGCATCTTAGGGGTCACATGCAGGCACGTTTCCATGCACAATGGATGCATCTCAAGAGACAAAAATAGAGCCACACACATCAGACTCAATTATGATATTTTTTGAGCAAAATTTTCAGAAACAAATTGGATATTTTAATTTCTCTCGGGAAAATATCCAATTTCAAAAAGCAATCGTCCGAAATGAGGTCTAGGAAGTGAAGTTATGATCATTTTAAAATCAACAAAATTTCATCATTTTTCCAGAAACGGTCACACGTTTTTCAAAATTTCATCCAAACTTTATTTGGATCTTTTTCATTACAAGAATATAAAGTGGATATGTGCGGAAATATAAATGGTGCATCTACTTCAGCAGATCCATGCAAACATCTACATCTTCAAAAAAATATTCAATGCGCACAAACTTGCACAGTTGCGAGGTCTTGTTGGAGTGAAGGGCAAGGTTGTTTAGCAACTGCTTTTTTTTCCTTCTCAAATTTTTTACATACATTGTACCTTGACGGGGGGTTTTTCCCATGAGTTTTTCCCTCTTTCCTCACTTTATTTTCAGTTTATATTTTGTACTTGGGTACCTAACTTGGTCTCATTGCCGAGACCCAATCTTTATTTTCACCATAGTGATGTTC
>ML781332.1:807879-857018 GCA_009831015.1 Picea engelmannii
ATCTTGTACTTGAACATTTAAGTGGGGTAAAAGGAGGTTGCCCCCTCGAAGAGGCTTATTATCTGAAATTATCTATTTTTCAAGGCGTTGAGTACTTTTCCTGAGGTTTTTCTATGCTATATTGAAGTTTGGTTCTTAACATAGTCTTTAGTTTCTTTGTAGCAATGTATCTTGTAACAAATGAGTTCCAAACATCATAACCCCATGCCTGTAAAAATAATTTCATCCTGCAACTCAATAATTCATACTTCAGACCCTTCTGACCATTGAACATTGGTGATCCATTCATACTGTACTCCATGATATACCTTCCAGTTGTTAAACTATTTCTTTGAAGAAACCTGATCTGATACCAATTGCGTGAATACTGAGAGGGGGGGGGTGTAAATTAGTATTTTCACTTTATACAAATTTTAACTACAATAAATATTCTTTCACTTTATCAACAATGTTCAACTATATATCTTCAATGTATCATATATGGTTTCATTAAATATATCATGAGCATATAATCATAAGAAACATCACATCAATAACATCAAATCAAATACACAATACATCAATATTTACGTGGAAACCCAAATGGTAGAAAAACACAAAATGATTTCTTATATATATCAAGAATTCATTCATAGAAAGCACCAAATTCCAAATTCTCAAGCTGCAAATGGAAGGAAGCTACAATCCCATATTCTCAGTCTCCAACCTGAAGGAAGATACAACTCCCTGAATTCTCTGGCTCCAACCAGAAGGAGGCTAAAACACCCTAGTTTCTCGGACTACAACCAAAAGGTGTCTACAACCACCTATTTCTTAGGCTCCAACCCCAAGGAAGCTCTATACTACAACCTATGTACACCCTCTAAGAACTAGGGTTTTCTCCTTTCTGAACTTTGACTCTTCGTTTCCTCTGTTATTGCCACTGTCACTACCACTGTTATTTTCACTACAACTTCAACTGTCACTAAAACCTAACCAGATCCTTTCACATGGATCATATACCAAATACACCTCTCAACTAGATGTCCAACAAACACATGCCTAAACCAAGCATGATCCAACATCACCACATACCATCACAAGATATGCGTCTCAACCATGTACCAACTTGTACCATGCATCAAATTGTACCACAACCTATACCATCAAGTGCATCAAACATGCATAATAATAGATGCATCAAATATGTACCAAACAAAGTGTATCAATCATGTATCAAAACAAGTGCATCAACTATGTACCAAATCATGTGCAACAATCATATACCAACCATGTACCTATACGGTATACCATACCATGTTCTAACCATGAAAATAAACCATCTACATCATGTTGGAGTTACTTCACACACACCTAGGATTTCTTTTCCTAAGGTTTTTCCTTGTTTATTAGTCAAAATAATTCATTATCCAGTCTCCTATAATTTAGGGGAGAATATTCCACTTGGAGAATATTCTCCTTCAGTTGACACTTCAGTTTGACTAGATGAGTTGAGTTTAGATGTTGCATTGGTTTTTTCACCATGCAACATTGGGATCATCACCATGCTAATTTGAAATTGCCTTGGTATCATCACCAAAGTGGCGCATTAGCCTTGATTCCCTAAGTTAAATTCTCACTACTCTTTGTTCAGTCAGTTAACTGAAGACTAGTTGACTAGTTAACTCAACTAGGTGGCAAGTCACTCATGTAACTACCTGAGAGACTAGACTAGGTGGAATTTCACTCTCGTAATTGTTGGTGTGTGTCCATATCAGTCTATACCACCACTATGGCTCATTAGTTACTTATGTAGCCTATATCTATTGTAAATTATTCACTCTTTGAGTTTGGAAACAATCAATGAAAATTCTTTCATTCTTTCTCTCCTTCTTCTTTCTTCTCCAATTCTCTCTGAAAATGTGTGTATTATTGTTTAGATATATATATTATGTGAAGTTTAAACACACTTACATGGTATCAAAGCCAATGGATTGCTAAGAAAAAGTTGCACCAAATTATTTTTGTAGGTACTGAAGATTATAGAACACAGAAAGATGGAATCTATATTTTACTCATCGACAATACTTCTCAAGCCTCATAACTATTTGGAATGGAAGCCAAAAAATATTCTTCTTCTAAGATACAAAGGCTTGTACCAAATAACTATGGCAATGGAAGTAGAGTCTGATTCGGCCGATGAGAAAAACAATTTTCTCAATAGACAAGTTATGGCCATAGGATGTATCCTCTATTTTATTTCTCCTGAAATTCTCCATCAAGTATATGATGACTCACAAGAACCAAATCCAAATGAATTTTGGACCAGATTGGAGGTTCTATTTGGGAATAAATAATATTGTGAATATTTCATGCAGGAGGTTGAACAGATAGAGTTAGAAGAGAATCCATCAGAAGATCAAGCTCCTTATTATGAAGAGTCTTCTAGAAAGCACAATTTTGTATCCCATTATTTGAATATTATATCTACTCCATTTCAGTTTTTTTTTCTGAATTTCATGTGGAATATATATGGAATGCATCTCAAGGGTCACATGCAAGCAATGTTCCATGCACAATGGATGCATCTCAAGAGACAAAAAGGGAACCGCACACATCAGACTCAATTCTGATATTTTTTGAGCAAAATTTTTAGAAATAAATTGGATATTTGAATTTATCTAGGGAAAATATCCAATTTCAAAAAACAATCATCCGAAACGAAGTCCGGGAAGTGAAGTTATGATCATTTTAAAATCAACAAAATTTCAGCATTTTTCCGAAAACGGTCACACGGTTTTCAAAATTTCATCCAAACTTTATCTGGATCTTGTTCATTACAAGAAGATAAAGTGGATATGTGTGGAAATATAAATGGTGCATATACTTCATCAGATCCATGCAAACATCTACATCTTCAACAAAATATTCAATGCACACAAACTTGCACAGTTGTGAGGTCTTCTTGGAGTGAAGGACAAGGTTGTTTAGCAACTTCTTTTTGTTCCTTCTCATTTTTTTTACATATATTGTACCTTGAGGGGGGTTTTTTCCCATGAGGTTTTCCCTCTATCCTCACTTTATTTTCAGTGTATCTTTTGTACTTGGGTACCTAACATGGTCTCGTTGTCGTGACCCAATCTTTATTTTCACCATAGTGATGTTCAGGGGGGGTGTTGGAGTTACTTCACACACACTTGGGGTTTCTTTTTTCTAAGGTTTTTCCTTGTTTATTGGTCATAGTTAGTCATTATCTAGTCTCCAATAATTTAGGGGAGAATATTCCACCTGGAGAATATTCTCTTTCAATTGACACTTCAGTTTGACTAGTTGAGTTGACTTTAGATGTTGCATTGGTTTTGTCACCATGCAAAATTGGGATCATCACCATGATAATTCGACCTTGCCTTGGTATCATCACTAGAGTGGTGCATTAGCCTTCATTCCCTAAGTTAAATTATCACTACTCTCTGTTCAGTCAGTTAACAGAAGACTAGTTGACTAATTAACTCAGCTAGGTGGCAGTTCACTCCCGTAACTTCCCGAGAGACTAGACTAGGTGTAATTTCACTCTCGTAACTATTGGTGTGTTTCTAGATCACTCTATACCACCAATATTGATCATTAGTTACTTATTTAGCCTATATCTATTGTAAATTATTCACTCTTTGAGTGTGGAAACATTTAATGATAATTCTTTCATTCTTTCTCTCCTTCTTCTTTCTGGAATTCTCTCTGAAAATGTGTGTATTATTGTTTATATAGATCTATTATGTGTAGTTTAAAAACATTTACACATCAACCATGTAGATCAATACATGTAACTTATACCATACTATGTGCCAACCATGAAATGTATCTCATATACCATATCAAGAATCAAACATATACTATACCATGTACCATAAGATATCTTGAATAAGTAATACTAAGCGTGTATCTCAAGCAAGTACCATCACCACTAAGAGATGTCTCATATGAATGTACTACCATATGCCAAGTGTATATCTCCATAATGTATCAATATCAATGGTATACCACTAACACAACAACCATACAACTTGTACCAATAAACCAAGAAGTGTACCAATAATGTATCTCACCCAACATGTACCATATACCATGAAATTCCTCTATTCATATGCCTCAAGCATGCTCCTCAATATCACAAATATGTATTCTCATAACAAAATATGACAAGACTCAAGTATATGCTAATACCGCTAAGATTTGCTTTAAAAAAGAACGATAACATACATATACCAAGAACCAAGAGTGTGTCTCAAACATATAACAATATTACCTCAACCATGTACCATCATGGGCCTCAAGAACATACCTTACGCATGTGCCATATCATACAATATTCAAGCCTCAAACAAATACATAAATGACATACCTTTACTCATGGGAACCTGTAGAATGAAAACCTCAGAACTTGCTTCATACTTTTGAGACTTGACATCTTGATCTTCTCAAGTTTGTGTGGCATTACCCTCATTTACGCACCCTATTATACTGCCATCCCACGTACGTGTGCACCCTATTATATTGTTAGAACATATATGTACACACCCTATTGTAATGTTAGCACGCATACGCCTCAAAAACTTGGGTTTTTTCAAGTTCTACAACTCCAAAACTTTCATCCCTTTAGAATTTGCGCTACCTCAAACTTGATACATCATATTTAAACTAAACTTCACTAGTAGACTTGCCAATAGAAGTATAAACCATTAAAAAATTACTAGACCATAACAATCACTAAACCATTCATTAATCCATAACAATTCAATAGATAGATGTTCAATAGAAGTGTATGTGAATGTACTAATGAATCACTCCATGAGGTGTATTTATACAAGTGATAGTTAACTCCCCTCCTTACTTTAGGGATTCTAGGGTTTTCTTGTTACAACAACTTTACCCTTTCATTCATTGAGTTGTAACCAACTAGGGCTTTCTTGACCATTATTTGGGGCTTCCAACTTTGCAATACCATATCTACCTAACCGTGAGGAACTGCATGGAATTTTACATATGAACGGAAACAACATGACGAAGAATATCCATATATGAGTGTATTTCCTTCATTTACCCTTCCCTTTATGTCGTTATTCCTCAAACAAACCTAGTTCTAATGACCAAACCTATGGGTTTATTGTATACTTATACAAATCATATTCTCGTGAGGTCCGTGCTTAAAGATACGTGATAAGGGGACCACTTTGGAGACTTTTCTAAATACACCCATAACTCTCAACCATACAAATGATGAACAACCATAAATCAAGCTTGTCCACATTTCTAGATCTTCTAGACTTCTCCAAGGGTTGACATTAATCACTAAGGGTTGACATCACTATCCATGGTCACTCTCCAAGGGTTGACATCAATGACAACCAACTATAGAAACTATTTTTCCATCAATCTAGACCAATTGTCAAATAATATCCCCCTTTGGAATTGATAGCAACACTCATGCTCAAACTCTCTTTGTGAACATCACTCTTCATCAATGTTTATCACTCTCCTCCTTTGACATCACTGGAAAAGGGTATATCTTTGGGTAACTCTCCCGCTTTGGGGATGCTCCCCATTATTGAACTCTCATTGGGGATACTCCCCTTTTCTACACTAACTCTATCTTTCCATCATCACTAATTTATTTATCTCTCACACTTTGACAAAGGATTAACTCGACTTTTCGATATGTCTCTTCCTGACAGTGTGCTTTATCTAAGCAATCATGGGAAAAAGAATAGCTCCCCCTATGGGTATGTCTCCCTCTGTCTGCATGCTACTGATCTTCCTTTCTGAATTCTCTCTCTCTCTGATGATTTTCCTTCTCTGCAAGATGTAGAGCTACCTATGAAATGTTTCCTTTCCTGTCTTCTAGTATTATTTATTGTCTACTGGTGCTTACACATATAATTCACTGAAATATATAAAAAAGCATTCAAAAATTTATTTCTTCATTCAGTTTTCATGTTCACTTGACCATACTATCAAATGAATTTGTTTTGATGATATAGCTTCTTTTGACAATTTATTTTTCACTATTCTGATATGCCTTTCATTTGTTTCCTTTCTATAATCAACCGATTTCATTACTCCAAATGAAAATACACTACTATGCATCATTTATGAACCATGCTCTCTGTACTTGCTAAGTATCTCACGAATACATATATGTCCATAAATATGCTACTCAACTGTCCACAATATTGACCCATTTGTCACTGTACTATTCTGAATATTTCACCTGGACATCACATATCAAATGTGTCCACTACAAACCAAACTCTACATGTCTAGAACAACTTGTACTGAAGATTTCTCTTCCTAAAAACAAACATAAACTTCTTCCTATGTAATTTCCAATTGACACCTATGTGAGAACACTACTTTCTAAATTGATCAATCTATCATTTTGTGCTTCTTTTATCTGACTTCTATGAATCTATTTGCATAAATACCTCATACTGCTCGAAAGACGGTTCATTGATCTGTAGTATCTACTGCATGAACTCCTCATGTTCAACATACATATTTACTGAGATTCTCCAAGACAAATGGCTGAGAAAAATACCTTCTATGATGTGGAGTAATATTCCTCTTCATCTGTAGGGTCATCATCTCTCTGAACTTTGAGTTCTTCTTTTCTTCTTGTGGATTGATCTTGCACTACAATTTATGAAAGTACAATTTCTTGAACCTGTTCATTATTCTCCTGCTCTTCTTTTCTTTCTCACACTATTGAAAAACATGTGATCGCTGGGACATGTTCTTTATTCACTTGCACTTATGGTTTTTCATTTCTTCTCCAAACCTTCCTATGCTTGACATCTTCCTTTTTATTGTATATTTGTCTTCATTTCTTATTATTGCCAATCCTAAGAGTATTTGATCTTCCTTTCCATGTTCTTTTTTTCTTTTCCAAACCTTCTTATATTTGATATCAATGTTCTCTTCCTATGCTTGACATCTTCCTTTTTCTTGTATATTTGTCTTCATTTCTTACTATTGCCAATCCTAAGAGTATTTGATCTTCCTTTCCATGTTCTTTTTTTCTTTTCCAAACCTTCTTATATTTGATATCAATGTTCTCTTTCATATAATTATTCATCATTCTTCTACAATCACGAGCTATGTTTCCATAGTTATGGAACTTGTAGCATTCAATTCCATGTGGGGTCACATAAGGTTTTCTTGTTTGAACATTTTTTACATAAGCCTTGTAGTCAGCAACCTTATGTCCAAAGTTAGTACAACAAAAACAATAACCATAAAATAAATTTGCATACTTGGGAGTGAACGATATTCTTTGTGTTGTAGTCCTTCTAAATTCCTGTCTTGGCTGATCATAATGTTCTCTTTCATGGACCATTTCATTATGGTTGAAGCTTCTTTTCTACCTGAATGTGGATGATCTTCTTTTGTAGTCTTCTTCTTGATTCTTCTGTACTTTTGGAACATCCTTCTTTAGGGGCTTGTATTCTTCCTTCTTCATCGTACCTTTGATTACTTTTGCATAAGTCTTTGAATTTTCTTCATTCTTTCTTTCTGGAACTTCAACTGATGAAGTGAATGATTTTGTATCTTCAATGCTCTTTCTTAGCTTGAAGAATTTAAACCTTAGTGTGAAAACTTCTTCTTCAAGATTCTCAACCTCTTATTCTTTCTTCATCATATGATACTTCACGAGATATTTTGTTCTCTTTACTTCTTCAAGATGGATCTTCAATGTGACGATTTGTTTTTCAAGTCTTTTCTCTTCTTGACCAAACTCTGCCTCAAGTTGGTTTACATCATTAGTTCTTTCCTTAATATGATCTATCAATATCTTCTCTCTCTTTTCTGCTTCTTCCTTCTGTGATTCTATGTTGAATTCCAAATACTTCTTTTGACTTTTGATATTTTCTTCGATCTTTTAGGATTATTCTAACTAGGATATTAAGTTCTCAATGACCTATTGGGATTCTTCAAAAATATGGACACTTTCCTTTTGATTGATGAATTATTTATTGAGTAACATATTTTATTTTCTTTCTTTCTTTATTTACTCTAAAGAATTTATTAGTTCTTCTTTATGATTCTTTTCTTGTTCAATCTCAGGATTGTCTTTTATTTCATTGGGATTTTCTATCTCATTATTTTCAATTTTCAAATAAGGGAATTCAATTTGAATATGTCTGTGCTCTTCACAATTAAAGAAAAAGAACTCACCTATGTTGTATTTTGTCACTTCACACTCTTATTCTTCTAAATCTATCTAACATGATGAGAATATTACCTCTTGTTTTGTACCTACATATTCTTCAAAAATTTATGACTCTACAATGGGAGAAGAATAGGTATTATGTAGCTTACCCCAAACTTCTTTAGTTGTTGAACATGTTCCCACTTTGTCCTTTACTGAATCCTGTAATCCTTACAAGATAAAATCCATTACTATTTTGTTGTTCCTTTTCAATTCCTTCTTGGCTATAGTCTTTGGTATCTTTGTAGCAATGTATCTTGTAACAAATGAGTTCCAAACATCATAACCTCATTCCTGTAAAAATAATTTCATCCTGCAACTCCACAATTCATACTTCAGACCCTTCTAACCATTGAACATTGGTGCTCCATTCATACTGTACTCCATGATCTACCTTTTAGTGGTTAAACTATTTCTTTGAAGAAACATGATCTAATACCAATTGTGTGAATACTGAGAGGGGGGGGGGAGTAAATTAGTATGAGCACTTTATACCAATTTTAACTACAACAAATATTCTTTCACTTTATCAACAATGTTCAACTGTATATCTTCAATGTATCATATATGGTTTCATTCGATATATCATGAGCATATAATCATAAGAAGCATCACATACACAACATCAAATCAAAATACACAATACATCGATATTTATGTGGAAACCCAAATGGTAGAAAAACACAAAATGATATCTTATATATATCAAGAATTCATTCATATAAAGCACCAAATTCCAAATTCTCAAGTTGCAAATGGAAGGATGATACAATCCCATATTCTCAGTCTCCAACCTGAAGGAAGCTACAACTCCCTGAATTCTCTGGCTCCAACCAGAAGGAGGCTAAAAAACCCTAGTTTCTCGGACTACAACCAAAAGGTGTCTACAACCACCTATTTATTTGGTGCCAACCTGAAGGAAGATCTATAATACAACCTATGTACACCCTCTAAGAACTAGGGCTTTCACCTTTCTAAACTTTGACTCTTTATTTCCACTGTTACTGTCACTGTCACTACAACTGTCACTGAAATTTTCACTACAACTTCAACTATCACTAAAACCTAACCATATCCTCTCACATGGATCATATACCAAAGACACCTCTCAACTATATGTCCAAAAAACACATGCCTCAACCAAGCATGATCCAACATCACCACATACCATAACAAGATATGCATCTCAACCATGTACCAACTTGTACCATGCATCAAATTATACCACAACCTATACCATCAAGTGCATCAACCATGTATCATAATAGATGCATCAAATATGTACCAAAAAACGTGTATCAATCATGTATCAAAACAAGTGAATCAACTATGTACCAAATCAAGTGCATCAATCATGTACCAACCATGTACCTGTACCATATACCATTACATGTTCTAGCCATGAAAATTAACCATGTATATAAACCATGCACATCAATACATGTACCTTATACCATACCATGTGCCAACCATGAAATGTATCGCATATACCATATCAATCATCAAACCTATAATATACCATGTACCATAAGATGTCTTGAACAAGTAATACTAAGAGTGCATCTCAAGCAAGTATCGTCACCATTAAGAGATGTCTCCTATGCATGTAGTACCATATGCCAAGTGTATATCTCCATAATGTAACAATAACAATGGTATACCACTAACACAACAAACATACACCTTGTACCAATAAACCAAGAAGTGTACCCACAATGTATCTCACCCAACATGTACCATATACCATGAAATGCCTCTAGTCATATACCTCAAGCATGCTCCTCAATATCACAAAGATGTAGTCTCATAACACAATATGACAAGCCTCAAGTATATGCCAATACCACTAAGATGTGCCTCTAACAATGAACCATAATAAGCATATACTAAGTACCAAGAGTGTGTCTCATACATATCACAATATTACCTCAGCCATGTAATATCAAGGTCTTCCAAGACATACCTTAAGCATGTGCCATATCATCGAATATTCAAACCTTAAAAAAATACATAAATGGCATATCTTTAATCATAAAAATCTGTAGAATGAAGACCTGGGAACCTGTTTCATTCTTTTAAGACCTGGAATCTTCATATTCTCAAGTTTTTGTGGATTTACCCTCATGTACGCATGCTATGATACTGTCATCATGCATACATATGCACCCTATTATACTGTTATCAGGCATATGTACGCACCCTATTGTACTGTTAGCCCGGGTACACCTCAGGAACTAGGGTTTTCTCAAGTTCTGCAACTCTGAAACTTTTAGCCTTTTAGAATTTTTTCCACCTCAAACTTGATACGTTAGATTCAACCTCAACATCACTAGTAGACTTGACAATAGAAAGATAAACCATTACCAAATTACTAGACCATAAAAATCACTAAACCATTAATTAAACCCTAAAAATTCACTAGATAGATGTTCAATACAAGTGTATGTTAATGTCCTAATGAATGACTCCATGAGGTGTATTTATACAAGTGACAGGTAACTCCCCTTATTATTTTAGGGCTTCTAGGGTTTTATTGTTACAAAAATTTTACCGTTTCATTCATTGACTTCTAAAAGACTAGGGGTTTCTTAACCACTCTTTGGGGCTTCCAACTTCGCAAGACCATATATCCCTAAACATGAGGAGCTAAGTGACGTTCCACATATCACTGGAAATAGAATGACAAACAATATCCATCTATGAGTGTATTTCCTTCATTTACCTTTTCCTTTATGTCCTTATTCATCAAACAAACATGGGTCCCATGACCACACCTATGGGTTTCTTGTAGAATTATACAAAGTGTCTTTCCATGAGGGTCATGCTTAAAGCTACGCCATAAGGGGACCACTTTGGGGACTTCTCCAAATATGCCATAAGTTGTCATTTCTAGATTGTTGTAGTTTTTTACTAAAGCATTGGATTAAAAAAATGAGGGTCGTTATGAATTTACTATCATATTTATTAACTATCCATCATACAAATGTTTCTCTGGTTCCTGACAAATTCACTTCTAAAAGTGGTAGAAGTTGGTGTTTGGGATTAATTGAACTAGAATGAAAAGTGTACAAAGAATTAAATGGGTAATGTTCAAATGACTATAAATTGATTTCCATAAATTAGAATGGAGAAAAGAAATAGGCAATGGAAAGGTATTGGATAGAGGAATCCAGATATTGAACCAGAAATGTCAATTGAGTAGAAAAATTCACAAACAATCAGAAAGAAAATTTATGGTGCACTTAAAGGGAAAAATTGTGCATATGTTTGAAGAATTGTTAATTATGTTTTTTAGCTAAAAAATGATTTTGTATGCACATTGATCTTGAGGTTACATATGAAAAATAGCAGGTTTAGATTGAGTTCTATATATGTGGAAGATGCAAGGAAAATCTACAGGTATGAGGAATAAGGTAGGGACAATTCTTGAAAATGTGCATTTGATTGCTTAACGAAGCTGTCTAATGAATACATTTAGACTCAGTGAAAAATATGGAATATTTCCAAGGGAACTCTCATCTAGAAAAATAATTCCATGTGATAGTTGTGCATATCAAATGGGGATGTTGAATAAAAGAGAGAGAGACCATCTATAATTCATGTTAATTCATGTACAATGGATATGCGTGGAGTTTCAAACATGAAATATGGAAGGATAGTTTATATATATATAGCATGTGAAAGATTCTATACTTGGTAATAAATATGAGAAGAGACACTTGAAGAAAGAGTATTATGTAAAGGCTTATTCATAAGAGGAAAGAAGGCCAAGAATGAAGCATGTTAAGATATGATCCAAGTTTGACCAAGTAAATTGAGAATTCAAGAAGCTATACTTTTGATAAAGAAAGACATTATGCACACATAGAGATAAGGTGCATTATTTCCAGGGACTAATTATAAAATTTTGAAGTAGTACCTCCATTATTGTTATCATATTAGTGCAGTGGAATCATGGTATGAGTGTCACAACATCAGGGGTGAAGTAATGAGGGTGCATGTATTCTAAAGAGTACCAAAAAATGCATAAGGAAATGCATTATGTGAATATTGGTTCTAGAATTATGCGATCGGACTCCTATGAGAGGATTTACATAAATTTAAGTGAATTCCAAATTTCGACAAAGTCCATGAGTAACTATGTTAGGATCTGATCTTAAACCCTTTCCATGGGTCATTAGTTAATAGGATATGTCTTCTATTTTATGAAGGAAAACACTAATTAATAAGGCCTAATAAATAAATAAGAATAAGCCAATGTAAGAATAGCTAATAGAAGCTTTCACTTCTAGAAAGATCTTCCTCTAGAAGTTTCTATAGAAGGTAGAACTAGTATAAATAAGAGTATTAGGTATTGGATATTTTGTCTTGGAGATTATTGTGATAGAGCTATGTTCTACTGGAGCTTTCCCCCTCGAAGAGGCAAGTTGATATAGGTGGATATTGGTGGCCACCCACCTATTCCACTTGGACCCACTCCATTGTTTCTTTCATTTTTTCAGTTTCCTTAATTGTAGCACAATTTACTATTTTTAGCAGTTTTTTGGGTCCTCGACTTCCGGAGCCATTTTGAGGCCCTAAACGATGTTTTTTGGGCATGAATGCTCCGGTAAATATGAATCCATTCCAAACTCGATATTTGTTTTCAGCAGTGTAGTCCTCAGACAGATATTTCTAACGGTGTATCATGTGCGTCAAACAGAGATAAATTGATGTACCAATTTACCCCAACGGGGCCCATATTCTGGCATTTCATCTCCTAGGGTTAGGTTTTTGGATGTTTAGGGTTTTCCATTGTTTCTCAATAACATATAAGCCTTTGAGCCTCATTGTAACACAAATTTCATAGGCCAGTAGCCTCCACATCTCTTCTCAAAGATAAGCTACCATCACCCGAACTATTTTATTTCCATTCTGTCTATAAGCATATTTCAGTCATTTGTTGTTAATGAAATGAAGCTTTACTTCCGTTGCATATCTGCGTTTATGTGTATTTCTATATTTCATTGTGTTCCTGCATAAATATATATCACTGGTATCGGAGTAGGTTGCTCTTTCTCGATCCTTCTTTGCATGTCCCCAACGAGATCGAGGTATAAGGAGTTAGGGCTCGATCTGGTTGAACTATTGCAAGATCAGCCTTGCAAACCCCGATGGTCGCCCATGGCAGAAGAAAAGAAATATGAGGGAGCACGAAATCCTATCAAATTATTGCCCGAGGAGGCCCTCAAGAAAAAAAGGAATGCGATGATGGACAACTTTTCCCAGATCCTTCAACGATTGCCCACTGGTAGCGCATCTACTTCCAACAGCCACTCTGGAGGCGCCACTCCTTTTAAGGTACAAGTAAACTTTGACATTCCCATATTTGAGGGCCAAATAGATGCATATGGACTTGATATATGGTTGAATCTGCTAGAAGGATATTTCTCGGTTCATGACTTTTCCGACCAAGAAAGGATTATTTTTGCACTCCTTAAAGTCACCCCACATGTCAAGGACTGGTGGGAAACCTACTGGGAGCAACAGAACGAGGGAGAACCCTCTTTGTTCTTGGTCATACCAACTTGGAATTATTTCCGAGACACCATCAAGGAACAATATTATTTTGTGGGGAGCTATGAGGATAAATACATACAATGGACTATGTTGTGGTAGCAAAGAGACCAAGATGTGGATGAGCTGACGAATCTGTTTCATACCCTATGCACAGAGTTAGGTATCAAAGATTCAGAGAAACATTTTGTTTTAAAGTACCATAGTTGTCTTCATAGATACATTCAGGAGGAAATTGAGTCCCTCAACATCTCCTCACTTGGTGTGGCATACCGGTATGCTGTCGAGATTGAGCATAAGTTCAAACAAAAGAATCGAGACTTTGGGTCCACCAATCAGAAGCAAGGGAAAGGTACCCCCAAAACACCAAACAAAATGCCAAACCAAGGCGGGGCATCCCAGGACAACCCGCCAAAGCTGCAAGCAAAGAAAAACATCACAAATCCAAAAAAAGGCACGGGGAAGTGGTGTGAATTCCATAAGAGATCCTCTCACAACACAAGTGAATGTCGGGCCAAGTAGTCTTTGGTAGCTGAGTTGAACGCTTATGAATCAGATGCAGGCTCTAACTCTGAATTAGAACCTGACAAGGGGAATGACAGGGGGAAGTATATTATTGATGCGAAGCCCAATGCCACCGTTTCCACCACGAAGATCCAGAAGAAGGAACCATAAGATCCAGAGGAGGCGGAGTGCCTCTTCCATTCCTAGATGTGGGTAAAGGGTTCCCCATTGCAGTTCATTTTCGACAACGGGAGCTAGAAGAAATTCATCTCAGTAGAGGTCGTGAAACGACTGGTCTTTCCGACCACAACACATTCACAACCATACACCATCGGATGGCTGCACCAAGGACGAGACCTCCGCGTAAGCCAGAAATGTCGCCTTCCCTACAGAATCAAGCCCTTCACAGATGAGGTATTATGTGACATTGCTCCTCTTGATGTTTCTGATGTATTATTAGGCCAACCATACTTGTGGAAGTGACACGCTGTGTATGAGTCCAGGCCTCATGTTGTTATTATTACTTTGGGCAATAAGCTGTACAAGATACCAAAAATAGCACCGCCTACAGCCATCTCTTTGGTTACTGCAAAACAATGCGGTAAGCTCATTGCCAAAACCAGGAAATTTGTTTTCTTGATGATCCACCCTCAGGGAAAGAAGAATACTGCGGCTACAAACTCCAAACAGGGCCCCTATACACGACAAAAATAGATGGATAAGGTCATGGAGGAGTATGAGGACATATTCACCTCCCCCGCAGGGGTGCCTCTACACTGTCAGGTCAAGCACCCCATTCATCTGACCCCAGGTGCATCATTGCCCAATGGACCGATCTATGAGCACTATGTTATAGTGAATGATGAAATCAAGAGGCAAATTCAGGATCCATTGTAGAAAGGTCACATCCGACTGGGTTCATCGCCTTGTGGGATCCCGATCATGTTGGTGCAGAAGAAGGATGGGACTTGGAGACTCTGTATTGACTATCGGGAGCTGAACAAGATCATTATCTGGAATAGGTACTCGATCCCACGGATTGATGACCTTCTAGAACAAATCAAGGGGGAGAAATATTTCAGAAAGATTGAATTGAAGTCTGGGTATCACCAGGCACCAATCGAACCCTATGATGTGTGGAAGACTACCTTCAAATCCAAGGAGGGCCTTTTCGAATGGTTGGTCATGCCTTTCGGGTTGACGAATGCCCCTGCAACCTTCATGAGACTAATGGATGACATCTTGTGACCATTCACCAACTCATTTTTAGTGGTGTACTTTCATGACATTCTGATCTTCATCTAGACTTGTGAAGAGGACCTCCACCACATCCGACAAGTCCTCCAAACACTACGGCAACACAAGTTGTGTGCCAATTTGGAGAAGTGCACTTTTGGCATGACCCAGGTTCAGTATATGGGATACATTATTGATGAGAGGGGGGTGCATGTGGATCCAATAAAGATCCAAGTCATTCGGTATTGGCCAACCCCAACCACCCTAACAAAGCTCCGCATATTTTTGGGTCTTGTCAATTTCTACCACATGTTTGTGTTGGGATTCTCTCATATCACTTGGCCCTTGAGTCAAGTCACCAAGGGAGGAGTGAAAGAAAAATTATTTTTGTCTAAATCTCAACAGAAGGCGTTCGACGATTTGAAGCATCATCTATGCTCTACACCAGTGCTCACATTACTAGACTTGCAACAACCATTTGAGATCGAGACATATGCCTCTGACTATGGTATTGGGGTAGTACTTACTCAATAGGGGCATCCAGTGGCATATCACTGTGAGAAGCTTTACTTCATAGTCCGGAAGTATCCCACTTATGACAAGGATATGTATTCCATTATGCAGGCTTGTCGACAATGGAAGCATTACATTTTTGGAAAGGAAATGGTCATCCACACAGACCACCGACCCTTGCAGTTCATATAGGCACAAGGGAAGTTGCAGAACGATTACCATCAGAAGTGGTCCACATACCTGCAACAATTTCATTTGAACATTAAGAAAAAGAAAGGAAGCACCAATAATGTTGTAGACTGGCTCAGCTGACCCCCTATCATGGAGCTAACCATGGTTCTCAACTCTTGTGGACACAAGACTTCCAATTGGCCTCTTCTCTACAAAAGTGATACAAAATTCAGCCACACATACAATAGGCTCTTGGAGGGTAAGAAAGTTCCTAATTTTCACCTCCAGGATGCCCTACTATGTCATCTGGGACATCTTTGTGTTCATTCAAGAGAGCGTGCCAAGATAATTTGGGAGGTGCACTATAGTCAAGTTGTTGGGCATTTTGGGGTTGAGAAATCCATGGAAGTACTGCAAAAGTATTTCTATTGGCCAAACCTTCGATAGGATGTCGGGAAGTACATCAAGTCCTGCACTGCTTGCGCCATTGTCAAACTGACCATCAAGAAGAAAGGCCTCTATACTCCGTTGCCCACCCCTAGTCGACCTTGGGAATCCATCTCCATGGATTACATGTTGGGCCTTCCTTCTACTAAGCATGGCAATGAATGAGTCTTTTTGGTCATCGACAGATTCTCGAAGATGTCCATTATGATGGCCTACAAGAAGAATATCATAGCATAAGCCACTGCTAAACTCTTATTTGAGTGAGTGTGGGTACACTTTTGGATCCCACAATCTATCATCTCAGATCGGGACAGCAGGTTCCTCGGTACATTTTGGTCCAGCCTCTGGTCACTACTGGACACCAAGCTCACCAAGTCCACATCTTTCCATCCTCATACTAATGACCAAACAGAGGTCGTCAACCAGATGATTGTACACATTCTGTGCATGTACAAAACAAAGCATCCATGCACATGGGATGAGAGCCTCCCCTATGTACAACATAGCTACAACCGGGCTCTCCATAGCTCAACTAGCCACAACCCCTTTCAAGTGGGCTTGGGATTCCAGCCACTATGTCCCATTGATGTAGCCATGCCATTTGTGGCTACTAAGGTAGATTCAACCCATGTCCAGTCTGAGGCTAACAAGGAAAACAAATTCATTGAGTGCATTCAACACATCCACCAATAGGTTCATGACATATTGGATAGATCCAAATCTAAGTACAAGCAGTGACATGATCAACATCAGGTGCCACACAACTTCCAGGTGGGAGACAAAGTATGGCTACATTTGCAAAAGGAGTGCCTCGCTGGACCCTACCACAATATTCGTCCACTCTGATATGGGACATACACCATCACCAAGGTTATAGGGGACAATGCTTTTGAGCTCAGTATTCCACCATTCCTTGTTCTGCACCCAGTGTTCAATGTTGATCGCCTTCAGCCCTACTTTCCACCTCTGTTGGACACATCTGACATGGCAGAACAACTCACACCAATAGAGTTAAACCTAGATTACATGGAACAAGCCACAACTAATCAGATTATGGACACACAGATCAAGAACACCTACCAACAGAGGATCCAACTATATCGAGTTGTCAAAGAAAGCCAACTCCTTCACCATGGCAAGTGGCTCACCAAGGACCAAGCTCAGCAGAAGTTTCCTCATCTCATGGAGGACTCAACGTAATGGAGACCATTTCTTCCTAAGGGGGGAGAAATGATCCAGGTGGATGTTTGTGTCCAACCGCCTATTCTACTTGGACCCACACCATTGTTTCTTTAAGTTTTTTAGTTTCCTTAATTATAGCACAATTTACTATTTTTAGCAGTTTCTCGGGTCCTGGACTTCTAGAGCCATTTTGAGGCCCTAAACAACGTTTTTTGGGCATGAATGCTCTAGCGAATATGAGTTTGTTCCAGACTAGATATTTTCTATCAGCAGTGTAGTCCTCAGATAGATGTTTCTAACAATGTATCATGTGCGTCAAACAGAGATAGTATGCTAAAGTTACAACCCCGGGAAATTGATGTACCAATTTACCCCAACGGGGCCCATATTCTGGTGTTTCATCTCCTAGGGTTAAGTTTTTGGATTTTTAGGGTTTTCCATTGTTTCTCAATAATATATAGGCCTTCGAGCCTCATTGTAACATAGAGTTCATAGGCCAGTAGCCGCCACATCGCTTCTCATAGATAAGCTATCAGTGCTCGAGCTATTTTATTTCCATTTTGTCTATAAGCATATTTCAGTCATTTGTTGTTAATGAAATGAAGTTTTACTTCCGATGCATATATGCATTTATGTGTATTTATGTATTTCATTGTGTTCCTGCATAAATCTGGATCACAAGTGAACATTGCTATGATAAAATTTCTCATCCTGGTGATTATTCTGGTGTTCTTCTGATATTTTTCTAGATATATCTTTATTATTATGTCATTTCTTGCTAGATATTTTATGTTCTTCATAATATATTGTATTAGGAAAATTTCAAGTGGTATCAGAGCTCTTTCGAGGGAAAGAGTTATGGGATAAAAAAAATTCAGGGTAGAGATGTGTTCTAGTGTCTTTAAGCTACAAAGATATGTCATTACATGCATAAAATCATGGTCTGGGAGTCATACAAACATAAAATACAAGTGGGTTTTAAGAACACATCTTTTGTCCACCCTTGTAACCCTCGTCGGTACCCATTCGAGTGGTAGCACATTAGACAACACTTGTATATGGATTGGCCTAGGCATCCTGAAGCCCTCCATAGATAAACTGATTGACCACCTGAATGTTATAGTGTCACCTAGAAAACCACTCGGGAAGTGACTCTCTAGTACCTGTGTAGTCATGTAGTATGGATAAGGGTATGGTATAGCCTCCTTAGTTGGTTCCCTGAGATATTGGGTTGAGTATTATTGTTGGACCCTGCATGTATGTAAGAGAGCTATAACACAGGGAAAACCATTGGTTGTATATTCCCTACAAACCCTAACCCTTGGGAACAGAGTAGAGAAAGAAAATACAAGATCTATTGTAGTGCAACCTTCTTTTCTGCATTGGGATTGTGAAATTACTACATCTTTTGTCCTGTTAATAATTTGGGCATTCAACCTCTATAGTATTATTTAGTTTGGAGTATAACTCCAGATGAGTTTAAAAACAAAAATTGGGCCTTTCATCACCCTTTCTTTTGATCTATCCCATTTCATTACTCTCTTCATTTTGATCGTAGTGGTACCCTTCAATTTTAATCATTTTTTTTCCTATGGACCCAACCCCCTATGGGATGCATTTATTGAGACCTACCTCGTTGGATTCGTCTCTTTGTCCTAATAAACTGGATACCTATAATTTTTAATCCCATTTGTTTTCCCTCCAGACACCTATGTTGCTACCTAAGCCTTCACCATGCCTACCACTCACTCTTAGTCCCAATACACCTTGGAGTATAGAATGTCCCACTTGGAACAACAAATTGTAGACAACATGACTTCCCTCTACAATGAATTTAACAAAACCTTGGAAGAGAAATTCGACATATTGGTGCAACTCTTCAAGGGTAATAATGTTGAGCCAAACCTATAATAACTTCACTCTTCTCATTATGAACATACTCAGTCCTCCAGCTCCCCTTGGGGTTCTCCACCTTCTTGGGCCAAGGTGCCGAAAGTTAACATGCATAAATTTGATGGTTCCAACCTAGCCGGGTGGGTTTCGCAAATGGAACAATACCTCTCTCTTCATGAGATTCGATTTGATGAGACCAAAATACATGTAGGGGTTTTTTACTTGGATCAAGAATGTTGGAAATGGTTGCAATGGCATAAGAAATGTTATCCAAGACCTCTGAATTGGAACATGTTCTCCAAAGTTGTTTATGCATGTTTTGATAGGGAATCAGTATTTTTGGGTCAACTCACTGAGTTGCACCAAACTGGATCTATCACAAACTTCATCATGGAATTTGAACAATTGGTTATCCATATCGAGGTTTTATCGGATGAATTCTACCTCAAATGTTTTATCAATGATTTAAAAGAAGACATCAAGTCTCATGTGAACATGCATCATCCTACTACCTGGCTGCAGGCATCTCAATTATCCAGGGAAGCAGAGACCATACTCTAGGTTCCATCTCTAAAGGATCCATTTACCAACCGTCATCACCCAGGGGCTACCCCTGCTCTGACCCAAAATTTGAATGTCTAAAAGGTCTCTCCCGTAGAAATGATGGAACGTCATAATCAAGTTCTTTGCTACTATTGTGATGAAAAGTATGCACCAGGGAATAAATTCTGAGAACAAAATTTCTTCCATATTGATGCCTCAGCTTCCTCTTCCTATGATGACAAACCATTAGATGAGGCTTCAGACTAAGACGCATCTATGCCAAGTGATCATGTCAATGACCTAGTTTTCACACTGATGGAATCCGTGGAACCAGTCATCTCACTTCATGCACTCTCAAGTATTTTGGCTCCACAAATATTGAATATCAAAGGATACATTAAACATAGATCAATTGTGGTGTTGATTGATAGTGGTGGAACACATAATTTTATTCATGGAAGGCTCACTAATGAGCTCCATTTCTTTGTCCTCCCTATTTCTAAGTTCCAAATCCTCATCGCTAATGGTGGTACTATGAAGTGTGGGGGCCATTGTGATAATTTCAAACTCCAAATGGGTGATTACCATCTAAAAAAACCACGTGTTCTCTATTTCCATGGGTGGTTGTGATATTTTATTAGGCGTGTAATGGATTTTCACTCTAGGGCCAATCACAATGGATTATCAATAATTATATATGAGATTCACCCAAGACTCTCACCTCGATACTCTCATGTGAACATGCATCATACTACTACCTGGCTGCAGGCATGTCAATTATCCAGGGAAGCAGAGACCATACTCTAGGTTCCATCTCTAAAGGATCTATTTACCAACCGTCATCACCCAGGGGCTACCCCTGCTCTGACCCAAAATTTGAATGTCTAAAAGGTCTCTCCCGTAGAAATGATGGAACGTCATAATCAAGTTCTTTGCTACTATTGTGATGAAAATTATGCACCAGGGAATAAATTCTGAGAACAAAATTTCTTCCATATTGATGCCTCGGCTTCCTCTTCCTATGATGACAAACCATTAGATGAGGCTTTAGACTAAGACGCATCTATGCCAAGTGATCCTGTCAATGACCTAGTTTTCACACCGATGGAATCCGTGGAACCAGTCATCTCACTTCATGCACTCTCAAGTATTTTGGCTCCACAAATATTGGAGATCAAAGGATACATTAAACATAGATCAATTGTGGTGTTGATTGATAGTGGTGGCACACATAATTTTATTCATGGAAGGCTCACTAATGAGCTCCATTGCTTTGTCCTCCCTATTTCTAAGTTCCAAATCCTCATCGCTAATGGTGGTACTATGAAGTGTGGGGGCCATTGTGATAATTTCAAACTCCAAATGGGTGATTACCATCTAAAAAAACCACGTGTTCTCTATTTCCATGGGTGGTTGTGATATTTTATTAGGCGTGTAATGGATTTTCACTCTGGGGCCAATCACAATGGATTATCAATAATTATATATGAGATTCACCCAAGACTCTCACCTCGATACTCTCTGGGGTATCCAAGTGGGCTCTCCTAAAATCATCAGCTCTCACAGGATGGAAAAAATCTTGAAGAAAGGACACCATGGTGTGATTTCTAAATTTAATTCCATCCAGATCACTGAAAAGGTCTCTCGGGTATTTCCTCCTATCCTGCAACTCATCTTGGACAATTACCCCAAGATATTTGAGCTTCCTGCAACCTTACCTCCCTCTAGGGGTAATCATGATCATAGCATCACTCTCCTTATGGGAAGTCCACCCCCCCATGTATGTCCCTACCGATACCGCTTTTCTCAGAAAAATGAATTAGAAAAGATGGTACAAGAGTTACTAGAGGTGGGGGTAATTCACCCTAGTACTATCCCATAGTCTTCACCAATGGTGATGGTTTTATAAAAAGAAGGTACTCAGCGCATGTGCCTTGATTTCCATGCCTTAAATAAACTAACCATCAAAGAGAAATTTCCCAATCCTTTCATTGATTATTTGTTGGATGAACTACAAGGTGCATGTGTATTCACTAAATTAGACCTTCTATCCAATTATAACCAAATCCAAATGACAAAGGTTGATATTCCGAAGACTACTTTCCGAGCTCATGAGGGACATTATGAATTCTTGGTCATTCCTTTTGGCTTTTGCAATTCTCCATCCACCTTCAAAAGTCTCATGAATAAACTATTGAAACATTACCTTCAGAAGTTTGTCTTGGTTTTCTTAACTCCCACTGAACTAGTGTGCCAAAAATAGAAATTTATCCAACACAAGAATCCTATCCATAAGCCAAGAAGTGAACACGTTTTGTACTTGTGCAATAAAATTATGATTTGGTTTTGGAGAGTGAGAATTATGGGTCATTTACACAAAGGACCTTCACTTTTTCATATCATTTTCCTAAAGGAGAAATGTGCAAAGTGTCGGTAGGATTTGTTCTTAGGAAATTTCCAATCCCCACAACCATGTCTTGATTATGATACCCACATGATAAACATGACTCCTAATATGAAAGGAATACAAATATATATAATTGTTTCATATGCATAGAAACAATGAATTTACAATATGGATGCGAAATAACCTATGATAGGGCCTTTAAGGGTGGATTAGGAGTATGTGGTTGATTATTGAATGAACCCAACACATTTGATATCGTACCAAGTACAATATACAAATTCACAACATAATGGAATGAGGTTGAACTATAATATCAATTATTAAACATGTAATTAGTTCAATTATTAACATTAATATAATATGCTCTTTCACAACTACTAGAGCATTTATGAAAAATCATCTTCATGATATTCATCATCCTCCTCATATTCATCACCATCCTCATCATCATAACAATTTTCCTCACTATCCTTAATCCTCATAATTGTGGTCAAAATCCTTTTGATTACGATCAATGGAATATCTAGTGCTCCATTCATGTGAAATTCCATCAAAGGTTTTATAAATAACTATAATGACCCCAATTTTGACCCTTGGAATGTATTGGTCATACTATGTATAAAATGAAAATGTTTGGTTCTATGACGAAATTCTATCCATGTGCATCAAAATATAATGATCTTATGTTTTACTTGTGTAAATGAAATATAAATATTCCTAGTGAAAATCTCAAGGACAAGGCCCGAGTAATGAATGGCTAGGCATGCATGCTCTAATTATGCATATGTAGACCATGTCATAGGCTTACCATGGTAGGATTAATATGTGTATATCATGTTGAATATAAAATGGTCCAATCTAGTTGTTGAGAGCATCTGAAGGAGAGGTGTCCTGATTCTACTAGAGGGGAAGATTCAAGGGACTCTATGGGAAAGTGTCTCCTATATTGCAAAGTGTTAGCCTTAGGTATCACCCATGTTACTTAAATGAAGCAATCCACTTCCATTGACTCATTAAACCAATCATTGAATGCATGCAAGAGGTTGGCGAGGAAATAATTTCATGTAGTTAAGAATGCATAGGACTAAGTACAAGTGTAAGAGTCCCATGTTTCCTCGTGTCAGAAGAAATGTCATGCGTAGCTTAAACCTTCTCATTTCCCAACAAAACTCCCAAAGTGAAAAGAAATTATATGTGTATAAAAGGATATAAGAGAGTGTGGAGGGTGGGAAACCTGCAAATCTTGGAAACTTGTGTATTGTTGGTTCATAGATGTTTGAGAATCCAAGTAAACTCCCACAGGAAAAACCAAAAAGACAAATAATAGATAGACACCTTTTGCACACACTTAGAACATTTAATGGGAGGAGGATTCATAGGGATTGTGAAGAAAAGAAGGGAAGGTATCCATATATCTTTGAGGAATCATCAATCACAAAGGGAGGCATATTTTCCCTAGTGTTGTGTGTGAGGTATAGTTAGAGAGTTCCATGGATGGTTGGAGAGATTGAGTAATTACGTGGAGTGTTCTAGTAGCAATTGTTCACTTAGCATGAAATCATATGGGTTGGTTTGGGAGAGAAATAACATTGAGACTTGTTCCTTCATTTAGTGGCCTCATATTCTAACATGGTGGTGGTATATAATTTGGATGCTTATGGTTGGATAGAATGTTTCTTGTACGCAACAAGTTTCATGGACACATTTCATTAACATACGCATATTTTTGTGTTGTATTTTTTTGTTACGATAGATATTAGAAGTGTAATTGATTCCATGTATTTGTGTGTGAATGATTCCATATGCATTTTGGAATGAGAGCATCGTGAATCAATTATTTTGAGCTCACACATTTCATTATATTTTATTCACTTGCACTGTCCATGCAATGTTATTATTTACAACGACTTCATCTTTATTATTCTCTATTGAATGGGTTTGTGGAAAGGTTGGATTACAATGCTATTACTAGATAACTGAGGCCCTAACCATCAACATTGACCATGTATAGTGTATCATGGAGCGAGGGAACCATGGAATAGAGTATCAAAACCCCCAATTATAGATTTAGGTTGAATTGGTATTTATTGGAAAGGTTAGTCATAGAGAGATCATGGCCATTTTTTTAAAGGATATTAGATTTTCCACACTTGGGACATGTGGAATTGTCCTATTGGTTCAATCCATGAAACATCATTATTATGGATATCACAAAACCCAACTGGCCACTTTGATATCATTGTGCATGCATGAGACCGAGGGTTGTAAGAATATCATTGAGTGTGAAACCGAGGGTAAAAGAAAGCATCACTGCCATTTCTATAGACATAATTCATTGTAGATCGAGTGGTAAATCCATTCATTGACTCAGGGAAAGGAGATAGATGACGCTTAGGGGACCAAGAATGGTGAGTACCGACTCTACATTTCACCTTGTGTAGGGTTTTATTTTAGGATTTTAACCCATGACTTCATCAGAGATCACTAGTATCCCTCCTGTGAAGAGGAAGCCCTATATCAAGTGACAGAGGAGACCCGACGACTTGGACCATCATTTCCACAAAAAATGGTAATTTAGTCTGTTGTTTGTTTATATTAATTGAAATTTTAAAATGGGGTTTTTGGCATTACCATCAATTCGCGGTCTATGCCTGAGAGGAATCTTACCATTTCCACCAAGCTTATATCTAGCCAACAACATTATTATATGGATCCAAATAGATCGATTTCACCTAAATTGCAATGATTAATAGAGAGATAAGTTGAGGCATCCATAAAGAGGGTTTCCACATTGTTAATGAAAGATGGTTTCCACACTCATAATGAAATATGGAGAAAACCCTAGATCTTTGAGCATGGACAAAATGAAGGGCCACTCAACTCTATCATATGACTTCTCAAATTCAATCTTGATAAACAATGAAGGTAGGGTGGGAATCCGAGCCCATTCCATACCCCTCTCACATAGAAATAACATTGTCCAGAATGTGCCACCCCTAAATGAAGCTACTCTATTCAAGTTGAATGATATTAGGAATTATATTTTTTAGCCATAGATCTAGTGATTTGGATAGAATATTATAGGAGGTATTGAACAAAGTAATGGGTCATCAATTCATTATTACCTCTGAGTCCCCTACTTTAGGGATAAATTCAATATTCGCTATGTTGATTCCCACACTGAGAGAGTGATGGTGCAAGGCCTCCTTATATACACAAAGTATATCAAACAACAAAATCCCAAGTAGCCTTGTAAAAACTCAGAAGAAGCCATTGAGTCCAGGGTATTTATCATTTTCCATTTCATAAAGGGTCATAGATAGATTGATCAAGAATAGGGATAGGTCAAAAGATTACCTCTTATCTTCCTATAGCTTGCATCAAAAAACACCCAAACAATTCAAAGTAGCCTCACATAGCTATGGTGAGAAGCATTGAAACTAGAATATTGTATTGTAATGATCCACATATTTATAACCCACACACTCTGATACTTGCACCACAAACTCCCCACGCTACCACAAACTCTAATAATTTCCCTATTGAAAAATCCTGCTACCATAAAATATGATACTTTTTGTTAGCACATAATCTTTTCAGGGTCTTGTGAGTTGGTTTTTTCCACCTAGGTATATAATTTTGTCTGTTTCTCCTCTTTTGCAGACCTGATTGTAAGTTTTTCTCTTGGCTTATAGTTTTCTTTTGTTTTCCTTCACTAGATTTATCGACTGGTTTTCCTCATCGGCTTTCCTAAAGAGTATAGGAACTAAGCCTTTTTTTTCCCCGAAGTTGAGTGCTTCTATCTTACCTCTGTCATTGATCCTCTGCTTTCCTGAGCCTTCAACCAGTCATCCAAGAATTTTTTCATAGGCCGCGGTCATGAGAACCAAGAGCAACACTTGAAGCAGTCTGATATAAGAGAAAATCAAGAAAATGAGGGAGATCAATTTCCAACAACAGAGATTCATCAGGCAGATCAGATCTACGGCGATCAGGTAATTGAGATCTTGCAGTTGCACGAATGATAGTGGCAGGCAGGGTTGCAGAATCACAATTCCATCTTAACTGTTGGTACCCGGAAGGACGTGTGGTGAAATATCAACATTTCACTGACTCGCGGGGTGGAGTAGTTAGAGATCCAAGTCGAGGAGACACATGAAACAAAAATTCATGAATTGATTAGGTTCATTCATCCCCGACGGGTACATGTTGCCCGATCCGAGCAATCGTGATTTCACGACTCAAAAGTTTGAGCAGGGAGCATATGATGAACTCACGAGATGAGAAATTGCGACGATCCTATGAGTTGGGCCCACGATCATAACCCAGGGTCATATGGAAAAGCAGGTCCATAAATAAATTAAGCTCCTTCCAAGCAGAAAGCGGTTGAAGTGTTCAAGGAACTAATCGTGGTTGTCAAATTCAGGGCAGATCCAACCATTGATCCAAATGGACCGTTTCATGGTTTTGGGCAGTGGAACATTGAGAATCAAGGGGAGTGAGAACTCCTGATATGTGAAGTCCTTAAATTCCATTTGTTTAAGCATGAGGTCACGACCCACGGTCGCATGGGGTGATAGGAAGAATCTGCGAGAAAGGATTGACACCCGAGTTAGTTACAAGAGAATAATTGTGTATCCTCGAGGTGTCAGGATTGACTGAAAGATATTGTGAGATCGACTAGAACATTCATGGGCATCAAGATTCTTCCTGATTCCAATGAAAGTATTTAATGAGAATAAAGAAGGTGGTTGAAACCTCGTTTCACCACAAAAATGCAAGGCGTGGAGGTTCTAGAGTGGTCGGCCTATGATACCCCTATGGGTAAATTTCCCTGCCAGAGTCATATTGATCCGAGATCCCTTCTGGTAGAAGAATGTAAGTGCAGCCTGATAGGAGAAGACTAAGATGTCAAGAATTAAATACAGTGACTAGAGTGAGATTCTGTAGGGATCCAATTGCTTTTGAGTATATATACTCAGTTTTTATATTTTGTAACGGTCGATGGTAGAGCAAAGCTCCCGTATTGTAAAGTTTTAATGAACATTCTGGTTCTCTGGTTATGTATATGTATTTGAAACTTCGTTTTTAATGACAGTCAACTTTCTTACTACCTCTCATTTCCCTATGATACTAAAAGAGTTCATGATTGAATGATTCAATTGAATTATTGTGACTACATTATGATGAAAGTTTGATTATAGTGTTGTTATAGTTCCTTTTAGTTTCTTCAAGATTTAAATTCGAGAATTTATTGTGTTTAAATTGTTCCTCCTTGGGCTACTGAAAGACTTGATGTCCTTGGCAGACCTCTACATTTTCTCACTGAAGTCTTATTCGTACTCACCCTTACTACAACTCACTGTCTGAAGTAAAACTAAGACCTCATCTTCTGATACATATCAGTCCATTTTTTGAGTTAAGACGATATTTTCTTGAGATTACGCCCATTTGACCCTTTTATAACCAACCTGTGACATAAATTTCTGATGGGTATCAGGCTTACCTCTTCTACAATCTAGGGGTGACTTCTGGTGCTAACATTTCTGGCACCATTACCGGGGATGAAATTTAATATTTTCCTTGGGATTGAACGACAAAGCTTGTTGGTTCTGAAGGTGCATCAGAACTCAGTACATAAAAGATTGCAACTGTGCACTTGGCGACTTGATTGATGCGACTCCACTGAGGCGACCCCACTTTTTAGTTGTGGCTTCTAGAGGCAGACATACAAGGGCTACTCCACAACTGCCTTTAGAAATTCCTGAAGCTAACCCAAAGAAAATTATAAGAAAGGGAAAGGCCCTTCATGAAGGTGTTGCTACTACCAAACCAGGTATTTCTGATGATTTTCATTACCCTCCTATAGGAACTCCAACCTCTTCTTTTCCTTCTACTATTATACCTTCTATTGGAGTTCCCCGAATTTTAAATTTTGGGAGTGTTCCTGTTGATTTTTCCCCTCTTGGTCTGGGATTGGAGGGAGAAAGCCTTGTCACTCCTCTCTCTCCTGAAATTTTATCATGGTTTAGACCTAGTGCCATAGTATATTTTCCCACTCCATTATATACCACATCTCCTCTTATTAGAGCTATTGGTATTACAGAAACGAAAAATTGTGTTCCCTTAAAACCTATAACCTTTTCTTTGAATCCTATTTTGTTTCTCTTTCCTCCCAGAATCTTAGTTCCATTCTCCATTGCTTGAACTCCACCTCCTCCTCATTCTCCTCCACCTATCATGCATATGGAAGGTGCCAATCTCCCTAGAAATAGAATGGATGCTATAGTGGCTGCAAGATATGACCCTCTAGTCCTACCTCAGCCAATGAATGCTCTCCCTGTCGGATATTACCTAAAGTACATGCCTAAATTCACTGGAGAGGAGGACATAAATGCTGAAGAGTACCTTGCTACCTTCTACAATTATGCAGGCAATCTGAATATTGAGAACGAAGATGTATGGATGAGAGTCTTTGTCAAGAGCCTTGATCGTGAGGTTAGGAAACGGTTTAGGGGATTTACCCATGGATATATTGTTGGGATTGAAGCTCTCGATGATGTTTTCTTGAGGCAGTGGGGGAAAAAAAAAAAAAATATGTACTATATCATAGATTTCGAATCACTAAAGAGAAAAGAGGGAGAATCAATCTTTGATTTCTCCAAAAGATTCAATAAAATGTACAAAAAAAATCCTATTGAGATAAAGCCTACCAAAGCCTCTTCCAAGATCACGTATGCTAGCACCTTTGACCTCATTTTTAGCCTCTTGTTGAGGGAAAGAAGAGATAATTCCTTGGCCCTCATGTAAGATGTATCCCTGGAAGTGGATTCCAATGTATTAGTGGTTGAAAGCCTTAGGAGTATATCCAACAGAGACAAAGGAAGAGGAAGATCTGAGGCCTCAACCTCTGGTTCTCCCACATCTCACCCCCAAGTAGATGAATAAACCAAGATGGTGAAGTCCTTGACTATAGAAATGGAGAAGATGAAATTCAAAGGGAAGCTAGTTTATAAAGCTGCCCAAAATGCTGATAACAAAGGAAACTTCAGAAGACCCAATAACACTGCTCAAATACTCCCGAGAGAGCCCAAAAATAGGGATAGGGATGACTAGAAAATCCAAACCCCTCTCCAAAATAACCTTGTTGCGGATGAAGAGAGGGACGAAGAGGGGCTCGATCCTGAAATCCATTGTCTTGGAGACACCTCCCCATTTCCCCATTTGACTCAGTTAGCATACGAAGAGTCTCTCAAGGACAACCAACTAAACGAGATGAGTAAGGGAGACAAGGCCAATGACAACCAAAATAAATATAACATCAGGTAAAAGAGGAAAGAAGGGAATTTTGATATTCTTGATCCGCCTTCCAGAGCAGAGAAGCATGCCAAAGATGCAACAAACAACAACAAAGAAAAGAAAACTCAGAATATCTCGCCAGTAACCAAAGACTATATCCCAGAGGTGAGAGAAGTTTTGAAATCCCCTTCCTCTTTCAATTTTGAGCATGAAATCTAGAAAATCGGGATCCCTATACCCCTCTCTAATCCATTCAAGCATGAAGAGTTCAAAAGGATCATTTCTAAGGTATTGCAGTCTGAGCCCTCAGATCATCCCTTCGACTCAATCAATTTTCAATATGAAAATCCACCAGTCATCCTAGGTCCTATCATATAAGACAAAGATGATTCATCCCCTCCTTTCTATACATCCCTAAATGTACACGATAAGGTGTTGCATAACTATCTGATGGATTCATGGGATTCCCATAATCTCATGCCCAAAATCGTCATGGAATAACTCAGATTAGAAATCACTAAAGATTATCATGACTTATATTGCTTTGACTCAAGGAGAGTGCAATGCCTTGGGGTCATCAAAGATATGGTGGTGACTTTGTTCCAACTACCCATGAAAAGTGTGGTCATGGATATCGTGGTAGATGATGTTCCTCCCAAGTTTGGCATGCTATTGTCAATATCTTGGATAAAAATACTTGGGGGAACATTACAAATGGACCTCACATATCCTACCATTCCAATGTTCGTAGGGGAACATAGGAGACTGTACAGAGAAGCTCAGTTGGCCTACATTATCAGTGATGAAGCAAACCCCACCAATCATCCTATATTTTCCCATGATATTGATTTAGGATCCAGCTTATTACAGCTCACCGATGCCCCTGAACCTCCTCTTGAGATCAGAAAGTCCATTACTCTCGGTGAAGATTCTCCTCCAATTACCCATATGTGGAAAATGTTTTTGAATGGTGCCTCTTCTAGGGAAGGTGTTGGTGCTGGAGTGGTTTTTGTGTCACCTTTTCATGAAACCATATCCTTGTCATACAAATTAGAGTTTGATACCACCAATAATGTCGCATAATATGAAGATCTTGTTTTGGGTTTGAGGGCTGCAAAATATATGGGAATTGAAGAGATAACAGTGTTCGGGGATGCTGAGTTGATTGTCCAACAGATTAGAAATGCTTATCAGGCCAAACACCCTCAACTCAAAAATTATAGAAATGAAGTATGGGACTTGATCGACAACTTCTTCTCAGGCTTCAACATTTCATTTATTCCAAGAGAGGAAAACTCTATGGTCGATTATGTAGTTGTCTCAGCGAGCCAGTTCAGGGTCCCATTGCCACCTAAGCTCGGGTATGATGTTGAGATTAGATATAGGCCCTCTGTACCTAATAATATCAAGCATTGAAAGGTGTTTGAGGATGATCTTGAAATCATAAGATTTCTTAAATCAGTGGATGAGTTCTTTGGATTACATATTGATCAGGATCATGATGCCAAAGGTGATCCCCCCGTCCCCCCGAAGTATTTTTAAATAAAATTTCTAATCACCATATTGTTCATCTACCTAGAAATTATATTTTGAAGGGGCTAGTTCCACTAGAAATATTGTTCGACGGGAATGTTGTGGCTGTAAAGCTTAAGGGTCCAACTGAGAATATTGATGTAGCCGAGTGAAATATTGGTACAGAGGGGGATCCAAAGTTTGTTAATTTGTCAAGCAGCCTATCAAGGAAGCAGAGAGATAATTATGTTGAGTTATTAAAGGAATTCACTGATGTGTTTTCCTGGACCTATGAATACCTTAGGACATATGATACCAACATTATTGAGCATAAGATTCCACTGAGAGAGGAGGCCAAACCAATTAGGAATAAATTGAGACAAATAAATCCTATGCTACTTCCTATTATGGAAAGAGACGTAAAAAGGTTGATGGATGCCCAAATAATTGTCTCGTTGAGATATTCTGAATGGGTGGCCAACCTGGTCCCAGTGAGGAAAAATAGCGGAGAAATCAAACTCAACCTGAACAAAAGCTCCAAGAAAGACAATTACCCTTTGCCAAATATGGAGCACATATTACAGAGGGTGACATATGCATCTAGGATTTCCATGATTGACGGATTTCCTGGCTACAAACAAATATTTGTCCTACCTAAAGATAGAGAAAAGACATTCTTCACCACTCCTTGGGGTACATTCATGTATTTCAAAATTACCTTTATATTAATGAATGCAGGAGAAACCTTTCAGCAAGACATGGACATCGCCTTCATTGGAGGAAGAGATAAATTCATGATCATTTATCTGGATGACATAACATTCTTCTCCAAATATGATAAAGAACATTGTCAACATCTGAGGAAAGTCTTCTCGAAATGAACAAGGTTTGGTCTTTCCCTAAATCCCAAGAAGTCTTTATTTGCCATGAATGAGGGAAAGTTTCTAGGGCACATAGTATCAACTGATGAGGTTAGAATTGATTCAAACAAGGTGGAGGCTATTCAGGCTCTATCACTTCCTAGATCCAAGAAGGAAGTTCATTCCTTCTTGGGCAAAAATATTTTTCTAAGAAGGTTTGTTTCAAATTTTGATGAATTAGTGAAACATATCACAACCATGCTCAGAAAAGGGAATGAAGTAAAGTTATTGTTGAGTCACGAGAATCCTTCATCCAGATCAAGAAGGCACTAACTAAGGCACCTGTGCTTATTAGTCTCGATTATTCCAAGGATTTTCTTATCTTCTCTTTTTATTCTTTTGACAAAGTGGTAGTTGTTTTATTGCAGAAGAATGTTGAAGGGATTGAGAAGCCTATTTCCATTTTCAGTAGAGCATTGAGGGATGCAAAGATCAAATATGACATCATGGAGAAGTAGGCATATGCCTTGGTGAAAACTCTCAAGGCTTTCAGAGTTTATGTTTTTCATTCAAAAATCATCACATATGTTCCTTCAGCTTCTGTGAAGGAAATTCTCATTTAGCATGACATAGATGGGAAGAGGAGTGAGTGGATTGCCAAAATCCTCGAATTTGATCTGGAGATAAAACCCACGAAGCTAGTTAAAGGCCAAGGTTTAGCCAAGTTGTTGGTTGAATCTAATTATAAATCTTTGGGGGTTAAATTCATCAACAATTTCTCAGAAAAACCACATATTGAAGCGTCTGATAAAACCGCACGGGATAACCCTCGATTGGCAGAACGTACCTGGTACAAAGACATTATATTTTTTCTACAAGAGTTAAGGCCTCTTGATGGAATAGGGAAAAACAAGGAAAGAGATTTAAAGCTCAAAGCTATCAGATATTGTCTTGTAGGCTAGGTTTTGTATTGGAAATACCCTCTAGGAGTACTTCTGAGATGTTTAGACCCATAAGAGGCCCAAAGGATTATGTTCAATTTTCATGGCATCCTATGTGGGGGACACCATTTCTAGAAAACCATAGATTACAATATTCTTAGGACTGGGTATTACTGGCCTTCTCTATTCATTGATGTTTGTGTGAGAATCAGAGCTTGCATCAATTGCCAGAAATTCTCCGAGAAGCCACAGCTCAAGTCTCTGCCATTAAATCTCATGGTGGCCATAGCAACCTTCCAACAATGGGGTCTAGACTTCATTAGGGAAATTTTCCCTACATCAAGCAGTCAACACAGATGGATCTTGATGGCCACAGACTATTTTACCAAGTGGATAGAAGTTATCCCCACAAGGAGTTCTTCTCGTAAGGTTATCATTGGATTTTTGGAAGATATTATAGGAAGGGTTGGTTGCCCGACCATAATCATCACTGACAATGTCACATCCTTTAAGGCTTAACCACTAATCAAGTTTTGTGAGTCATTCGATATTGAATTGATCCACTCTACCCGCTACTACCCCCAAGGAAATGGATTAGCATAATCCTCTAACAAAATCCTGGTAAAGATCATCAAAAGAATGTTAGAGGACAACAAAAAAGAATGGGATTCAAAGCTCATATTTTCTCTATAGGCTGATAGAGTAACAACAAAGAGGTCTCTGGGGCTTTCCCCTTTTCATCTTGTATATTGGACGAAAGCAATTTTTCCTTCTCATATTGCCTTTCCTGTAGCAAAATTCATCCACGACTGCCAAGAAGAGCCTGATGACATGATCAACAGAATTCATCAGCTGGTAGAAGTCCAATAGACTAGAGAGCAGATACTGGACAAATCCCACGACTACCAGCAGAAGATCAAGTAAGACTTTGAAAGAAAGAAGAGAAAAGAGGATTTCCATCTGGGAGACCTAGTACTCAAATGGGATGAAGCCAGACAAGACTAGGGAAAGCATGGAAAATTTGAAGCCTTTTGGATCGGTCCCTTCAAGATTTCTGAAGCATTTCCAAGCAACACTCATAGGTTTCATAATTTGGAGGGAGATGAAATTTTTGGTGGCCCAGTAAATGGGAACTTCCTAAAAATGGTTTTTGTTTAAAGCCACAATCAACATCCCACCATTGTATATATCATTAATGTTTTATTTTATTTTGGTAGGAGACTCCACAACCCAATGATAAGGCATTGAAGCTGCGAAAAGTGTTCTTAGAGCCTCACAAGAAGGATTCTATCCCCCATGGAGCCTACTATTAGAACATAATCTTGCCAGGGTCTTGTGAGTTGGTGTTTTCTACCTAGGTCTATAATTTTTCCCATTTCTCCTCTTTTGCAAAGTTGATCGTATGTTTTTATCTCAGCTTATAGTTTTCTTCGGTTTTCCTTCACCCATTTTATCGACCAGTTTTCCTTGTCGACTTGCCTAAAGAGTATAATTGCTAAGCCTTTTCGTTTTCCCCAACTTGAGTGCTTCTCTCTTACCTCTGTCATTGATCCTCAACTTTCTTGAGCCTTCAACCAGACATCCAAGAAATTGTTCACAGGCTATAGTCATGAACACCAAGCACAACACTTGAAGCAGTTTGATATAAGAGAAAATCAAGCGAGAAAGTGAGATCAATTTACAACAATGGATATTCATCAGGTAGATAAGATCTACAATGATCGGGTAATTGAGATCCTGTAGTTGTGTGAATTATAGCGGCAGGAAGGGTTGTGGAATCACAATGCCATCTTAACCATTGGTACCTGAAAGGGCGTGTGGCGCAATATCAGTGTTTCGCTGACATGCGAGGTGGAGTAGTCAAAGAGCCAAGTCGATGAGACTTGTGAAACATGAATTTGCAAAATAATTAGGGTCGTTCATTCCAAAGGGACATGTGTCACCTGATCCGAGCAGTTGTGATTTCCCGACTTGGAAGTTTGAGCAGGGAGCATAGCATGAACACATTGGGCCAATGGTCATAACCCAAGGTCATATGGAAAAGAGGGGCCATAAATAAAGTAGGTGCCTGTCAAGCGGAAGGCGACTAAAGTGTTCAAGAAACCAATCATGGCCATCAAATTCATTGCAGATCCAAATGGATCGTTTCATGGTTTCGGGCATAGGAACATTGTAAATCAAAGGGATTGAGAAATCCCGATATGTGAAGTCCCAAAATTCAATTTGTTTAAGAATGAGGTCATGGCCCACAATCGCATGGGGCTATAGGAAGAAGTTTCACGAAAGGATGGAGTGCCCGAGTTGGTTATAGGAGAATAGTTGTGTATCCTCAAGGTGTCGGGATTGACTGAAAGAGATTGTGAGATCGCTTGGAACATTCATGGGCATTAGGCTTCATCCTAGTCCCAATAAAATTAGTTAATGAGAATAAATAAGGTGTTTGAAATCTCATTTCACCACATAAATGCAAGGCGTGGAGGTTCTAGAGCGGTCAACCTATGGTACCCCTGTGGGTAAATTTCCCTACCAGAGCCATACCGATCTGAGATCGCTTCTAGCAAAAGAATGTAAGTGTTGTCTGATAGGAGAAGATTGAGACATCAACCATTAAATATAGTGACCAGAGTGTGCTTCTGTAGGGAGCCAATTTCTTTTGAGTATATATACTCGGTTTTTATATTTTGTAAGGGTCGATGGTAGAGCAAAGCTCCCGTATTGTAAAGTTTTAATGAACATTTTGGTTCTCTCGTTATGTATATGTATTTGAAACTTCTTGTTTAATGATAGTCACCTTTCTTACTCCCTCTTGTTTCCCTCTGATACTGAAAGAGTTCATGATTGAATGATTCACTTGAATTATTGTGACTACATTATGATGAAAGTTTGATTATAGTGTTGTTATAGTTCCTTTCAGTTTCTTCGATATTTAAATTTGAGAAGTTCTTGTGTTTAAATTGTTCCTCCTTAGGCTGCTGAAAGACTTGATTTCCTTGGAAAACCTCTACATTTTCTCACTGAAGGCTTATTCCTACAACTCACTGTCTGAAGTTAAACTAAGACCTCATCTGCTCATACATGTCATTCCATTTTTTGAGTTAAGACGATATTTTCTTGATATTATGCCCATTTGACCCTTTTATAACCAACCTGTGACATAAATTTCTGATGGGTATCAGGCTTACCTCTACTTCAATCCAGGGGTGACTTCTGGTGCTAACAATTTCCCCTATGCAGGAGACCTTCATATGAGACCGAGAAGATGGATTTATAGTTACTTGGGTACCAATGCCTCATGAATTGTAGATTTATATCATTACTCCCCTTTGATTCCAAGACCAAGCAGAGGGATATATAGTGAATATGAGACCAATAAGAGGGATTTACAGTGACACCGAGCTCGAGTGGATGGATTGATCAGGTGACGTTGAGACTAAAAGAAAGGGAGAGGATGGTGAGTAACTCTGCACACTTGAATTTACAGTGTTAATGCGAGAATAATCGTTTTCGTTTTACAAGTTTTTGTTACTTCCATTTTTTTGTTGGAAGGAGAGGGAACTACGTGATGAAGAATTATTTCATTTGTTGTCACGATTCAAAACCAATCAGGCTTGGTTAGGTTGACATAGTATTGATCGGTTTATCATGATTTTTGCATGAATAATAATTTCGGTTATTTCATTTAGATAGGATGGAGGGGGTGAGTTAGGACTGTTTCTAGCCTTAGCAAACCCCAGACGGAAAGCACAACAGAGGTGGAACCATGTAAATATTTTATGTCAAATGATTGAAGCCTAACCTATCTATACAAGCATTGGGAAATTTATTGGTATTTTCATCATGGTGATGGGTTTATTATATCCTTCTATTTTTTTTTTGAAACCCCTCTTTTAACCCGCTTAGCGAGAATTAACTTCAGAAATGGAGGGCATATGAACATTGTCCATTTGTAGACTGGTTATTTTTTTGGAAAGTCAGAGAAAACTGAGGTTCTCAAGTGTTTGATCTATGGTGTGGATAGAGGAAGTGGAGGAGGGTTGTTTGGGGAAGGAGTGGATGGTGTTGATAATAGTTACTTTTCCTTTACCAAGGAAATTTTCAAAAAAGTATGGCTTCTTCTGTGTAGCCCAAGTCCTTTGTTTGTTTTAGTTTCAATCATATTTCCAATATTCCCATAAAGTGAATCAATAAGAATTTGTGGTAGATGGAATTTTAATATTTGAATGCATTTAATGTTATATGTTTAGCCGTGAGATCTTTTGAGTTCACTTTTTTTTTCCTATATAAGATACTCTCTATTATCACTATGAGGCAATATTTCCCTTTTACATATTGGGAATTTTACAATTGATTTTATCTGCCTCACAACACTCTACAAAGATATATTTTCCTTAGAAGCCGCTATTGAGGTATCTATTTTTCCAAATTCATCCAATACTTGCACCTGGCCTCAACTGCACATGCAAGACAACCTATGGGGGGGAAAACATGTCTTTAGGGGATTTGAACCTTGACTGGGTATGAAACACCCATGCTTTACCAACTAACCAATACCAATTGATGAGTTTGATATTTGTTTTAATATATGTTCTGTAGGGAAATGTTTGTGGAAATAATTGTTACCAATCCATGCAAATTTAGTAAATGGAATGAGATTTGAAGGCCATTATGTTAAATGTTTGTTGGTATTTTAGAGAATGGTTTCTAATCATGTTGGCACAAGCCAATTTTGGGGAAAATCAAGGAAGTTTTGAACAAATCAAAGCAGCACTAGAAAATAGGGGAGTGGGCCATAAATAGAGGAAAAGCAGCACTAGAAAAAGAGGAAACGTAGCGTTGAGAAAAGGAGTTACAATATGGAAAAACTGTTGTGGAGCAGGTAGAAAGTGGACAAGCGCCGACTTGGAGAAATGGTTGGATCAAGGACCAACTGAGATTAAGTCAAGAAGAAAGAAGAAAGACCTAATCTTCTTAGGGTTAGGGTTTTTGTAAGGTATTTGTCCCAATTTTTGTATAAGTAGAATCTATTAGGACGATGCAAAGTTGGTCCTTTTTTGTTAGTGAGTTATCCATTTCAGACATTCTGATAGTAGAGCAGTGAGAAGTTCTCGGAGTTGTGAGAGATATTTTGGTCTTTGGATATCGAATGTAATGGAAGAAGGATTGTATAGTTCATAACACTAGTTTTTGCAATAATATGAATAAAGATCCAACGTGACAAATCTTTGTGAACATAGCCCCAAGGGGAGGGGTGAACCATGGTATATCTGTGTTTTGTGTGAATGTATGCAGTGTTTCGGATTGTATTTTCTTTAGTAAGTTTATGATGAACATGTTAAATGATAAAGGAAATAACACTACACAGTAAGAATAAACTAATGGAATCTATAGAATATCACTAGATAAATGAATTTCATAGCTAGTGTTTAGATCTGAATCTTATGGTATGATAGATGACTATCTATAATGGAATACATGTGGCCATAATGGTTAATGAAGTATTTTTGGAATATTAGTGTGTTATTTTTTTGAACTAAGATCTAATGAGGGTTTGAGGGCTAACAACGAGTAGATCCAATGCCTATAAGAGAGAAACACATCCCATCCCAAGGTTGCATACATCTGAGTCATGCAACCACCCATAGAATCCATCTTGTGTGATACTACACAATGCAATTTGTGGGTTGTGTTGCCTTTTGGTATCTGAAAGGGATGATGGTCGAAAGGGTTGTTGGTAATCATATAGTTAAAAATTGGGTCAGCATAAAGTAATCCAACAAATCATGAAATTAGTCTTCTTAAAATGGTGGGAAAGTAGTTTAGGTACTAAGTAGCCAGGAAGGTCTACTAGGTAGTGGTTTTTATTTTTAATTGTTGATGTTTTGTTATATACTATTGAAAAAAATAGGATTAGTAGCATTCAATTATTTAAATAGATTTATTTTTATCATGCAAAAGTGGGCTTGGACCAATAGTAGTAATGAGTTGTTTTAATTTAATTAGTGGTTTTAATCTTCTAATTTTTTCAGAGATATTTGCAATTAGCAGTTATTTGTGATGAACATGCCAACAATTGAAATATGAGACTCATGAAAACCTCAATATATGTACAAGAAATATGCATTGTTGTTGTGAACATTACGCATAAATTTATGAAAATGTTAGGACTAATGGCTAGTAAAAGAAAACATTTAATAAATCTAGACAATAATTTGTCAACTAAGATCATATAAGATAAGATATTGTATTAATTTCTGACAAATGACACTAAGAAAAACATAGAATTATTTAAAGAGGCAGTACAATATATATGCACACTGTGAATGAGTGTAATGATTTTGAATTACTAAATGTCTTTAAAAAGGTCAAATTCTATAGTATGAGAGCATATACTACCTTTATCCATTTTTCTGTAGAGCTAGTTTTCCTAATACTCATTGTTTTTTACCTATAGGATTCATAATTCTTACAACTGCGAAAAATGGCAGCAGAATTTCTATCTGTCAAAAATTGATTAAATTAGGACTCTTATTGGGTTGAGTACCAAATTTTATGACCTACACAACCCATGGAAGTGAACTAGAAAATAATAAAGTCATGCCCATGGTGGATTCATTGCTAGAAAAAAAAAAAAAAACTTTACTAGGCATAAACTTGAATTAGAATATTGGAGTGTTCTAGAGGCATGAAAATAATGCAAATAGATAAACAAATTTACATTTCAAGTACATGGTATGTTTTCATTATTGTAAATTGATATCATGGGCAATGGATGAAATATACGAAGTGGCATCAATACCTTTAAGTCCTATTGTGCCCAGAAAAATATTTTTCAATTGATATTCCCAAGTTTGGAAAAAGTGATTTCCTAGGTGTTGGAAATGATACCTCAATTATGAAGCTTTTGAAGAATAATAGTTTATCATATGGTTTCAAGTTTCACCCAAAACATGATTATGGAGACTCCTTTCTTTTCCCAAATCTAGGGTTCTACCATGGAAGCCTCCTCATGTCTGTCGTTTTTCATGCGGGTCCTAGGAAGCTCAGATCCTACATGAGATTGAGGCTAAGGGTTTTTTAGTACGTCTATGCTTTTTTGGACTAGTGTTTAAGACTACATCATTCCTTCTCTCTTATTTTTTGTTGCAAGTGGTCCCTCAATTGTGTGTCCCTCAATCCACTTTGCATTGCAACTTGCATCGTTGGAGTCTCCTTAGTCACAATGGCTTTATCATATTGTAGTGGAAAATCTCTATTCGATAAATGGATTCTACAAGCCCTCCCATGGAAGATAATACATCCTTTAATCATTTAGTTGTAATTCCCATTAATATAACCAATCCTTCCAATAAACTAGAAATATTCGTAAAGATTGATGAGATCTCAAAACTGTATCCCTTTTTCAATTGTCCAAATGATCATGATGAGATATACTCTGAGGGTTTGATCCATGATCCCTTAAATATGTTTCTGAGCATACATCAAAGAGGATAAAAATATCATAGTAGGTAAGGGGTGGATGAGCTACAAGGAGAAATGAACAAAATCAAGCCTCCTACATTTGATGGTGAGCATAAGAAGGATGAAGATGTAGAGACATGGTTTCTAGGCATGATGAATTATTTTCAATTTCATAATTACTCTTCACACACAGAAGGAATAATTTCCATGTATCATCTCAAGGGAAAGGCATCCATGCGGTGGGACCAATTTGTGCAGGTAAAACACATTGTTGAGAAAAATGTTACTTGGATGGAATTCAAGAGGTTTTTTCAAACAAAATACTTGACCAAGAGATACTATGACAAGAAAATGAAGGAGTTCTTTGAACTCAAGGTTGGGAGTATGACCATATATGAATATGAAAGAAGGTTTTTAGAAATGATAAAGTATGTTTATTTCATCAAGGAAGAGCCCGTTAAGATTCAGAGGTATTTGAGTGGGCTGCCATCATTTATCAATGAAAAGACACAATATGATGATCCCAAAACATTTTAGGAGACGATAAGGCGAACCAAATTCCTTTATGATTAACATAAAGGAAGGCCAACTTTACAAAAATATTGGGAATACAAGAAGAAGAAGAAAATGAAACAAAGGAAAAAGGGGACTAATCCACCATTCTTCAGAAATAATCCTCAGGAACAACCAACTTATAGAGAACCCAGAATGATTGAGACAGGGGGGGGAAGACCAAGGAAACCACATATTCAATGTTGGGTTTTTGGAGGAGATCATATGCATAGAGATTTCCTTCATAGAGGTAAAAATGTGAGGATTGTTCACAATGTACAACAAGCTGATACATTGGAGGACATGGGTAGAAATGTACCTAGGATTTATGCAGCCATGGACAATAAGAAAGCTAAGTTTTAGTCACATATGATTCAAGTGTAAGGTAAGATAAAAAACCAAACCATTTTTATTTTAATTGATTCCGGAGACATTCATAGTTATATAGATCCTAATATGGTGGAAAGATTTCATTTTCCAACAAGGAAGCTTGGAAAGTCTTGGTTGGTACAGCTGGCTACTGGAGCTAAAAGAAAAATTAATGAGATAGTTAAGGAATGTATAATGGACATGAATGGACTGAGAACGAGGGAAGATTTGAACATCATAGCTTTATGTTCCTATGACTGTCTAATTGATATGGATTGGTTGGACCAACACCATGATATCTTATTGTTATGAGGAAAATCTCTCTATGGCTAGGGGTAAACCACAAAAGACAGAAATGACTGCAGAAATAAACTCTAATATCAAGTATGCTATATAAACCAATATGCTAGAAAGACAAGATAAAATTCCTACATCGTCCAGACGTTCGATGAATTCCACCATTGAGCACTTGAACCAAAGAAATATACCTGCAACTAGTCCTCAACAACCAAGCAATGCAAGCATATGGTAATAATATATGATGCTAGCAAATTCAATAGCATAATCCATCAACATTCATAAAAAATAATCCCATGGAATAATAATTCAAATATTTGCAGGATGTTAATTGGACGAGAAAACAATATTCCTATTAATATATAATCAACAGAAGTGAATGAGTTACAAACTTTCGTGTTGGCACGGTTCAGAACAAGAAACTAAGTTCCTTCCAGGAGGGCCTCCACCAATTCAATCCTCCACCAAAGGCAAGCTCATGTAAGAGAGACAATGAAGTTCTCAATTAGTAAGGGAAGATATTGGGGGCCAAAAAATGTGTTCAGACTTAAAGGATAAAGGGACACAGACTCAATGTGAAGTGAATAATTCCTCCAGAGTAACTTTTCTCTCAAAGTTGAATTATTTCTCCTCCTTTCCCTAGCTTTGATTTGGCCCATTTATAGCTTTCAAGTGGAACTAAAGGGTTGATTCAGAACGTTTCCAGTATATGGAAGGCCAAGGATCATTGATCTCATGACATGACATGGAAACCTTAAACTATTTTTCAATTTTGGGCACATTTACCGATGTAGGTGGGATGTAGTGGTGAAACCTACATATATGCATGTTGTATAGTAGGGAAGGTCCGTATATGTGGAAAAATTATATTTTTATCTCTAGGATTTGTAAAAAAGGGACTTTAAGTCTTCGTAGGGAAATGGAAAAAGGCCTTTTGTGCAAGATTGCATGGGGCGAGGAAAATATTTCTATAACAGATGCCCCCTAATGTGTGATTTCAAAGGAGTATCTGTGATGGATGAAATACATTATAAAAACCCAGAAGTGGAGTAATGAGGACCTAGTTGGAAGAACTAGTTGCTCATTACAATTTGTACTGACATTGCATACATGGCTGCCAATTTGAATTACACTATAGATCCATGTGAAAATATATGAAACAACTTTCCATGGCCATGAATAGGAAAACAAAAATGTGGTTACATGCCAAAGACTATCATAGTCATGAATAACGCCCAGTAAAACTAGTCTCAAAATCAATCTGAAGATATATGTATACAATGGAGTACAATCTAATCTCCCATGATCATTGAAGTCACACAGGTACTAGTCCAATGAAAAGGTAGCAATAGAGAAGGAAATCTATGACTACATACTGATGTCTTCAAGTCTTCTACACAATCTGCCAAAGGTGCAATTATACATCGTGTGAATAAAGGAGTTGAGTTCGAATGCAATGAGACTTCATTTGATTACCGGTCATTGAGGTATACCGTTAACAAATGAGAGACAACCTACCTATGATGAAAGAAGGTATCAAGGCACCATGTACATTATTACATGTTTGAATAAAGGAGACAAGCTCTAACACTTGAATAATCCATTGATCAGGAGACATTGATGTACTCCCAACTGTCGATGGTGAGAGAACCTGCCACTATTGACTGCAAGCCTCTAGGTACTCATAAGACTCTAGGTCTTGTTTCCATAATATATGAGATGAAGTCAATGGAAGGAGACCCATTGAAAGGAGAGAATTAAGGCATCTCTCATCATTCATCATGAGGTACAAAGAAGGATCTTGATTATTTGGAGGAAATCAGATGAAGAACATGTTCAGGAACCAATGACCCTGTGCATCTTTCACATGTTCCAAGTGCAAGCGATAAACAAAAAAGACCCTTTGAATAGCATCCACTGAGGGAAACTACTAACAAAGGTGAGGAAACAACCAATAAGGCTAATGGCCTCCAAAACACTACATGAATCCCAATGTGTGAATAGATGTCTTGCCATCGAACATAAGGGAAACCACCCAGTCAACGACCAATGATGAAATGTCGACTATTGGTTTCAATGTTACCTATCAACGAGGAAAGTAGGACTAGGGTGCGTACTAGGAATACAACTTCATGTGATTCTGAGACAAACTAAGGGTATGACCGACATGTAAAGTAAAGATTTTTGAGTAATGGTCGACATAGGTTGATAGACATCCTTTGAACAAGAGAATTATACATATGGAAGACTCTGGCAGCATAGACTCATAGATGAAACCATGAGATGCATGAGGCATCAATCAAATTATCCATAGGTACTAGAAGAGTAACCAGTAGGGGGAGTAAAGTATCTGTAATGAGCTCAACTTCCTAAGGCCATGATAAAACCAAAATTATGATGACAAGTGGACTCAAAAACTTTGTTATCTGTTCAAAGGCCACACGACTGCTTCCAATATAAGATAATAGTCCCCTCTCTCTTATCTTTTTTATTTCTCATAGTCAAATGAATGCTATGATACAGAGGAGGAAATGAGTGTCGCAAGTAAGAAAAACTAGGTCAAGTAGTGGAACATACCTATGCACAATGCAAAGAGGTGCATATGGAAGATGGACACTAAGGAAAATGTTCCCTTATGGGTATAGGGCGTCAAGTTGAAAAAGATACAAATGAGGCTCTGCTTGGTTGAGGATGCAAAAATACTGAGGAAAATGGTTTATAACACAAAGCAAGAACTGGCCATAGGATCAATACTCCAAGCAAGGGCATGAGATGCAATCACAACTTGATGCCAAAAAATTTCCTTTTTCATAATATTAGTCTACTTGGTTTGAAAATGAGATAAACTTATACCAAATAGACATCCTTTCAAATCCAATTTACGAGTGTGAAAGATATAAGTTCACTCCACAATATTTTTTCTTTTTTAAAACGATTCGGAAAAGAGCTTAACTAAGACTCACCACCTTTGAAGTCCAATTTAACGAGTGTGAAAGGAAAAAAATCACTAGAAAATCTTTTCTCTTTTTAGACAAGTCAGAAAAGAGCTTAAATTAGACTTGCTTGGGAGTTTCTAGGTGACCTGTCATGGGGGAGGCCAAGGCTCCCATGCTAGACTTCTTTGAAATGTTAGTATCTTACAAATAACCCACACGAGCTTGGGAGAACCCAAAGCTCTCCAAGTCGAGGAGGATAAAGTGCTAGTGGAGGTTACTGTCTCCATGATATATCAGACAATGTCTCTTACTTTAAAGGACATAGGAGGCATTCAATACCCCACAATACCATACCAATCAAAAGGAACCTCTCCAGGACTTGGAGGGAGAGTACTCGGGGAGAGTAAAACTCTCTCTTGTTCAGAAGGATGCATCACTCTCCAAAAGGAGAGTTGGATTGACAAGACGTTGCAATGGTACAAGCACTTCTTCAACTCTAAGTTTAATAGGATGTGTGATAACAGGGATAGGAGACACATCACCCTCGACAACGGGGGTGTGGTCAGGAGAGGATTTCATTGGCATGACTTCTGTGTCAATCAAAGTAGAAACAGGGTGTGGGGAAACCACAAACACCTCAGAACCTGAAGGAACCTCAGGTGAGAAACATGCTTCTGGTATCCTACTAGTAGCAGGACACAAACGGGTAAGGTGATTTCCTTCACAGGTCCTGCAAAGGAATTTGGGATTACATCTGATATGTCTAGGATTCTCGATCGTATGAATGCCCCAAACATCATTTACAATGGTTGGTGACATGCTCTCAATGTGACTGGTAGAGGCTAGAGAGTCATCTGCCACATGATGTACAAAGGTTGGAGATGTGACATTGATATGAATTGTGTCAACTAGAGTGATGCCCCAAGCATGACTAGTTGTGGTTGGTTGCAAGTATTCAACATGACTTGCAGAGGTCATCGACCAATATCCAACATGACTAGCAGTGGTTGGTGATGGAGCTACAGTGTTACTGATAGTGACTGGAATAGTGACGGTGGTGAGTTATGGAATTTGAGACCAAGGTCCCAAGAAAGATTGGGTTTGAAACATTGCAGGACATGAAGAGTCATGGTTTACACCCTGTCCCTGTCTGGAAAGGTAGTATCCTCCACCTAATTGATCCATAAAGGTTTGTACAGGAATCATCACTGAGGAAGATGTCTGCGACGAGACAAAAGTATGATAAGGATTATTCAACTAAGGATATATGTTGCCCCCATGTGAAGGGGTTCCGTGAAGAGGGTAGCTTGAACCGTAAAATTGATTCCCCCAGTATGAAAGACCTGGGTATATATTTGGACCTACCATGGGAAAAGTGTTCGTAGGAACTAGCATGGAAGATGAAGGATACAAAGATGGGTTGTAATAAGTAGAATAATTACCCATTTGAGTACTAGCTCCTGAAAAAACATAGCTAGGAATGGATTCGTGAGAGGGGAGGTTCCAAACTCCCACAGTGAGATTTGGTTGAGGGACATGACTCCTATCAAATGAATACGTAGATGACGGGGCCATGGTGCCCCCGGATCCAAAACTAGGATTCATATAAGTGGGCTAGGGAGAGAATGGAAATGGTGACAACACATTTGGCATATCAACAGGAAAATGATTGGAGACCCAAGGAATGGACTAAGTGTCATAATTGTACATACCATTATGAAAAGAGGATGGATTTGTCCCCATGAAATGAGTGAACATCATGGGGGGGGGTAGAAGTAAAGGAGGGATTCATAGGAACTCCATTATCCATGATAATTACAACTCAAAGGACAATATAAAATATCATAGGTCTACTAATAATCAAAGAGCACACCAAAAATAATCAAATGACCAATATGAAAACAAACAGGATAAAGTGGTTGAAAGGGGCCTCCCTCCCTAAAGTAGGTATACCTCACCCAAGAGGGGCCTGAGACTCCCTGCTAAATATCAGAGGTATCATAATCAGTTATAAGGGCCCTCATGGGATTAACAAACATTCAATCAAATCCCCCCAGAAAGGTAATCCTCCGTAAAGGTTGTGTGTTGTATAACCCTTATCGGACCCAGGGTACCTGTAGAATAACCCCTGCGAGTAACCTATGTGGAACCTAATTCAATCAACTAAGAAACCATGTTATAACCTATGCAAAAGAGAACATTTGTAAGTCACGTCCACCGTATGGGCAGGGTAACAAATCCTGAAACCTTGAAATCACTGCCTCTCATGGAGGTAAGGGCACTAGAAATATTCCCATATACGAATAGATCCCTAGAAATATATCTGAAACTAAGAAGGTATTGATGGGATATCCATTCAACCGACCTCATGCAACCTTGTGCTTAACTTCGGTGTAAGTGGAGCCTCCTGATATTACCGATTATACAATGGATTTCTCCACTCCCTTAGTTAGGCACATATGTTGATTTAATATCCTTGGATAAGTTTACTCACAAAATCATATTCCAAGGCAATAAATCCTAAGCTATTTTGTGCACCCTAGAAAACAAAATCGTTACTAATCAATTTTAAATTATAGCGTTAATGTTAAGGGCCTTGCTTACTCAAAAGGTGCAGCCGCAAAACTAGTGATGTTATGAATCAACAAGTAAAACAAATGAATATGAATGCAATGAAAAGTCCTAACTTCAATTTCCAATAGATGATATCCTTCCTAAAAATTCAATTTTCAATTCAATTCTACAATTCTAAATAAAAATGCAATCTTTCTTTACATGCACTAAGATAAATGACCAAGACTCAAGAGATCAAAATGCCAATCAATGTAAAATGCCTAATATTTTTGTATTTTCAATATAAGAAGAATGAAAATGCAATGAATGAAAAAGAACTTGATATAACGACTCTATTGTGTATAGACAGAGACAACCTAAGTAGGATATCAAGGAGAAAAAAACCCATCCCAAGTTGCAAGGACAATCAAAATGAAAAGATGTCGAGAAAGGCACTGCCCAAAAATTCAACCAAAGATAGGTTTCCTGTCATTCCACAGACATTTAAAATTCACTACAGAGACCCAAGAAGACTCAACAATCATCAAAACCTACCAATCAACCACCAAACCCAACAAACAAGCAACAAAGGTTGATGTATGTGATTCTTCAAGGGAAAATCATGTATGTACGCAACTTGCAGGAGGAAAACACGAGTATGTACGTGACTGTCAAGAAAAAACCCACGTATATGTGTCAGAACACAACTAAGATAAGGAGAAGTCTAAAAGACTCAGACCCGGAGTGAATAGAGGCTATCAAGCAATCATATGTTAAGAACCAAATATCAAAATAGCATAGAAAAACGTCAGAAAAAGTACTCAATGCCTTGAAAAATAGATAATTTCAGATAATAAGCCTCTTCGAGGGGGAAACCTCCTTTTACCCCACTTAAATGTTCAAGTACAAGATGATTCCAAATGAAAATGTCTCCTTGGTATATATAGGAGACTAGAAGATATAATTACAACTAATGGAATAAAGCCGACATAAATAAAATAACATTACTAATGTAATATGCCCCAATTAATGGGTAATGAGCCAATATTAGGTTTTAACATGCCCCTCCCCTTGAGACAAGTGTTGTCCGTAACTCTTGAGTAACTCTGGATGCTTCTGTATAAAAGACTCATCTTCCAAAGTGGAATCTTCAAGCGATAGTTTCCTCCATTTAATGAGATACTCTGAAATTGATCTATTCCTCAGTTGGCGAGTTCTTGTGTCAGTGATGGCTTCAGGCTCCAATATTATTTTTTCTTCCTCATCAAGTTCTAGAAATATAGTTTTAACTGGGATCTTGTCGCCTATAACCTTCTTTAAGCATGAAACATGGAAAACTGGGTGTACTCATGAATATGCAGGCAACTCCAATTTGTATGCCATAGTACCAATATTTTACAACACCTTATAAGGGCCATAGTACTTTAGTGATAATTTATTATCCTTCTTGGCTTGCTTGAGGGACATTTTTTTTTATGCTTGTAGTCTTGAGAACACCCAATCCCCTACTTCAAAACTTCTTTCACTATGATGTTGATCTGCTTGTTGTTTCATGTGATTCTATGCCATGGTCAGGTTTTCCTTTAAGATTTGGAGAACTTGTTGTTGATTCTCGATGTGATATTCCACTGCTTGAACCTTAGATTTTTCTTTTAGAGAAGAAGTGAT